>JXSR01S062802.1:63535-75193 GCA_000969725.1 Ophiothrix spiculata
CCCACCACCCCTGAATATGGTACATTCTTGATCTGTAGGCGATTTTGTTTAAATTTGAAAGAATATTAAGCTACCGGTATATTACAGTATTTCTGAGATGACAAGTTTATTCCACGCGCAAAATAACTATTTCAGCTTATTTATTTCGAGCAATCTTTCTCAGTGTACACATTTTTGTTTCTTTATGTCCTTTTCGGGTCGCCACAAAAAGAGTACGTGCGCGGACCGCATGCGGGCCGTATAGTATATACAGGGGCGTATCCAGGAATTCTCAACCCGGGGGGCACAACCTAATTTTGGCGCCCCTAGAAATTGAACAATGCCCTTCTCACCTCTCCTCGCCCCTATTATACGACACGTTGTCAACTGTATCTTGGCCAGGGACAGATGCAGGGCAGATGTCTAATTCATACTTCAAGTTGTCACTTTTTTCAATCGAGAAACAATATGTAGGGGGTGTCTGA
This sequence comes from Ophiothrix spiculata, assembly GCA_000969725.1. Lineage (NCBI taxonomy): Eukaryota > Metazoa > Echinodermata > Ophiuroidea > Amphilepidida > Ophiotrichidae > Ophiothrix > Ophiothrix spiculata. Next base: position 64,000 of record JXSR01S062802.1, read on the forward strand.
GGGGGATGTGCCCCCTCTGAAGATAGAAAATTGTGAAATTTCAAAGTGCAAATCACGCTATCTGGTGCATATATTTTTGTCTAATTCATACTTCAAGTTGTCAATTTTTTTCAATCGACAAACAATATGTAAGGGGTGTCTGAGGGGGATGTGCCCCCTCATAAGATAGAAAATTTTGAAATTTTAAAGTGTAAATCATGCCATTTGGTATATATTTTTGTTCATACTTCAAGTTGTCACTTTTTTCAATCGAGAAACAATATGTAGGGGGTGTCTGAGGGGGATGTGCCCCCTGAGAAGATAGCAAATTTTTAAAATTTCAAAGTGCAAATCACGCCATTTGGTGCATATATTTTGTCTAATTCATGCTTTTGCGCCCTCGTTTTTTTTTTCATTCTCTCTTTTTTCTTTCTTTTTTTCATCCACTCTTTCTTCTTTCCTTTTGTCTTCTTTATCTTTCCTTTTTGCGCCTATCATTGTTTCTTTTATCTTTTCATTCTTTCCCCTTTCTTTTTCTTTCCTTATTTGCAACCCCTCCTCCTTTCTTCTGTCTTTTAATTTTTCTTTCCTTTTTGCACCTTTCCCTCCATATCCTTTCCTTTTTGCGCCCCTCCATCCATATTTTCTCTTTCCTTTCCTTTCTGCCCTCCTGCTTTCCTTCTTTTTCTTTCCTTTATGCGCCCCTCCATCGTTCTCTTCTCTTTCCTTTCTTTTTCCTTTTTTGCGCCCCTCCCTCTTTTTCTATACCCTCTCCCTTCTTTCCTGTTTCTTTTTCTCTCCTTTTTTTGCGTCCCTCCTCCTTTCTTCTCCTGTCTTTTCATTTTTTTCTTTCCTTTTTTGCGCCCTCTGTCTTTCCCTTTCTATATCTTTTGCGCCCCTCCATCTTTCTCTACTCTATCCCTTCCTTCCCTTCTTTCTTTTTCTTTCCCTTTTATGCGCCCCTCCTCCATTCTTCTATCTTTCTGTCTTTTCATTTTTTCTTTCCTTTCTTTCCCCTGTCCTTTTTGCACCCCTCCCTCTTCCTTTTATCTTTTACTTCTTTCTCCTTTCTTTTTCTTTCCTTTTTTCGCCCCCTTTCTTCTGTTTTTTCATTTTTCTTTCCTTTTTGCACCTTCCCTCTTTTTTCCTTTCCTTTTTGCGCCCCTCCCTCCTTCTTCCTTCTTTTCTCTTTCCTTTCTGCCCTTTCCTTCTTTTTTCCTTTTTGCGCCCCTTCCTCTTTCTCTTCTCTTTCCTTTTTGCGCCCCTCCCTCTTTCCTTTCTTTTTGCATCCCTCCCTCTTTCCCTTCTCTTTCCCTTCTTTCCTCTTTCTTTGTCTTTCCTTTCTTGCGCCCCTCTTTTCCCGCTTTCTTTTTCTCTTCTTTTTTGCGCCCCTCCCTCGTTCTTTTCTCTTTCCTTTCTTCCCTCTTTCCTTCTTTTTCTGCCCTTTTTGCGCCCTCCCCTTTTCTTTTCTCTCTTCTTTTTTCCCTTTGCGACCTCCTCCTTTCTTCCCCCCTTCTTTCCCCCTCTCTCTTTCTTTTCTCTCTTTTTTCGCCCCTCCCTCCCTTTTTTCTTTCTTTTCTTTTTCTTCTTCTCTCTTTTTCTTTCTTTCTCTTTTTTTCTTTTCCCTTTTTTGCGCCCCTTTGATGACCCCGGGGGGCACGTGCCGGTATGCCCCCCCAAGATACGCGCCTGATATAGGTTGCCCACCACTGACGTATAATAAAAATACAACAATTTCATTGTTTATTTACCTGAAAAGGATATTTCCGTATCGTATCATATATTTTATAAAAGTTACAGAACATTATATCGCCAGGATTTATTTTAATGCATTGTTTTGTGTTGTAACGTTTGGTAACGTTTGTGACATTTTGGTGTAACTTTTTGGTAACGTTTGTGACATTTTTGAAACAAAACATGTGCTCATTCATGCACGGATATACAAACTTTACAATTTCTGATTGGAAAATACTTCTCACGTACCAAGTAACAAATGTATGACTGAAAAACATGTTAATGTGGTCGAATAAAAAAGCTGATTTTTTGCTTGAAATCAAAAAAGGTTCAGTTTCCACTGGAATGAGCCAATATATATATTTTATTTGCTCGTTGCGTTTATATTGGGTAGCTGTGTAATAATACATTCCGCTGCCGTAAGTTCATGACGTTCGAATTATTGTAGCCAAGTTCAAGAACCTTTCAAAATTATCTCGGGTCAATAAACATTAATTATCATAATAGGTAGGAGGGCAGTAATCTGAACAGATATTATTATTGATTGTATTACTAATTATGTGTTATTATTTGTTTTCGATAGCATTGTTTGTATTGTCAACCAATATGCTTTGTTTTTTAACGTCGGTACACCCTGATTTTACGGAGTTGCACGGAAATAGTACGAGGTCTAGGTATTTGAAGGTGTTCTTCTGAAATGACTAATATTGCCAAAGATAACGTCATACATGCGCAGTGCAAAGCAGTACCATGTAAACAAACGCGAGTTATCGATATAAAATGTGTGTGAGTCCACAACGTTTAGTCATTGACCTGGTATGGCTCTATGCATGAACTTGAACTTATAATACAACTGCGAAACTGCATGGTAGTAATAGCAGTAATATACCCAAATCAACAATACGGTAATACGTCAGAATAACATATAGTCTGAGCATTCAAGCCCGTGTTCTGCTAGCCTGCTAGTGTGTGGTAAGTTCTAATCTTTATACTTGAGCTTATTTGACAGCTAACCATCATTATTATCACATGATTATAGGCCAGTTGATTCCAAAATTAGTTAAAATTCTATAGTTCTCATACAAAGGACGTGAACATGCATAGGCTTGCATCTTTCACTTGTCATTCTGTCATAAATTTGAACTCTATTAAAGGGACCGTTCACAAACACTTGTTTGGGGGCCTGATGCAAAAAGGAACCCTTAAAATTGTTCACTGTCGTAAGGGGAGGGATTGAAAAAAAATTACCACACATTTTCTGGTAAAAATTGATTTTAAATGCTCTTCTAATGTCCCTAATGTAAAAATATTGCTACCAGATATAGTTACTAGTAAATTGTGATTGTGTAGTTTTTAGTTCTAATACATGGGAATATATTTAACTAAACTACATATTAATAAACATTTGTACAAAACTAATATCAAGTCTAATATAGTCAGATTATAAGATGAGTGTCTGCTGGATGAGCCTAAATCTATTTTCCAACTGCAGTAAATTTTAGATGACCACATCTCAGCATGTAAACACCAATGCAGAAAATTAAATACAAAACCAAAGCCAAGTTCACGATGACAGATATTGCTTTCAGATCCATGATAAATACAGCAGTCCCGATATACCGAGTGAGTCAAAAAACACTGCAATATTTAAATGAAAGCCATATTTTAAGAACAAGAGATATCATGAACACAAAATGTATATATCTAAACATGCTAAATAGATCATAGATTTAACTTTAAAATGGTGAAAGAATTGGGAAAATTGATAAAGGCGTCATAAAGATACACTTATTTGAATAGGAAGGCATAAAAACAGTTCTGTCCAACTGTCGTGCATATGTTTTATTTATGGAGGACACAATTATGCAATATCTTTTCTCTTTTGTTTTTGGGTGCCATGTTGAAAAGGGTCGTTTAAGCTTTGTGGCCCTGAATATTCAATATTCGGTTGATTGTGGACTGGGACACATGTGGCAAGAGATTTCTTCGCGAGCTCACTTCTGGATCCCTTGCAAATGTCTGACGGACGCGGTCGACGTTTCTCCTGCTTCTTGCCGTTCGCAGTCTTCAAGATCTCTCTTTATTTAGGTTATGGACTCGACTGTTCCTGTTCTTTTGAATTTCGCCTGAATTCTATAGATGGTGGATGCACATGGTACACGCGATTGCGGGAATGCACCCCGGAATCTCCGTTTCACTTCTGCATGAGATTTGGTGGTAAAATAATATCAGCAATAAGAGCACGTTGCTCGTTTGTGAACTGATCTTGAGGCATTTTGAACAGTGACAGATTGATAAGCTCTCCCTTCTAAGACAGTACCCCCAAACATGTCATTTTGCACTAGAAAAGACCGCCTAAATTATCTTTTATATTTAAATTAATAGATTAAGAGAAGATTTTCACCGGAGCAAGGTAATCGGTTTGTGTTATTATTCAAAACGTGGTGTTGACAAGAAATTCAATTCAATATTTGGTACTTACTCGTTTGACGAGGCATACTCATTTGGACAGAACTGTTTTCATACCATATTATTCAAATAAGGATATCTTCGCAATGCCTTTATCAATTTTCACCATTCTTTCACCGTTTGAAAGCTTAATCCATGACCCATTTAGAAATTAATATTATTTGTTCGAAATTACTTTTGTTCTTATACTATGGCTTCCATCTAATTATTGCAGGTTTTTTTGACTCGCGCGGTATAGTGCAATGAAACCAATGTATATGCTGTTAATTAAAGATGACTCACTGTTTCAATCCCGTATATCTATATATAGCAAACTTACAGTATCTTACATTATTTTGTAAATATTAATATATTCATACTAGCGCATGTATGCTAGTTATCTTTCATATGGTTTCTATGATATTTATCATAATAAGTCCAAATGGTGTTGGAATATAGCCTTTGGTTCGGGTGTTTTTTTTTTTTTTTATTCAAAATAAATTATAACACCAACGTCAAAATGATTGAACACATAATGGTATTACACACTTAGAAAATATTGACACAAATCTGTGTGCGGGAGATATAACGTGGCTCTCCACACGGGCAAATCAATCTGTACTTCGCACATATCCAGATGCATCCAGATATGTTATGGTAGATGGGGTTTGGCGGGTGGGAATGGATGTGGAGGTTAGAGTTTGTAGATGTGCCTAGCTACAGAGTGCAGCTCTGTAGCCACGGCGCGTATGTTCAAGGGTATTGGTTTTAAAAATATATCAAGTATAACTCATACATAGTAAGCCTACAACCCACAAACAAATTAAATTAAAAGGTATATTAGGATTAAACAAATCTTCGGGAGTCTCGAACATGTGCTGAAAAACAATCTTCAGGAGTCTCAAACCTGAGCTGATGAACAAGTTGACAAATTTGTCCTTAGTGTCCACGCAAACCACTTCTACATAACACGAGTAGTTATAAAGAATTTAGTATGCACTTATCACTATACTATGCCGGGGAACTCAGGAGCATCCCGGGCTGAGCATGCGTGATGATCAGCAGTGAAACTCGAACTTGACCCAGCATTCGCTCTGTAACAGATTGGAAGGTGACCTATAATATATATAGATTTGTACATAAACATGGTAAAGCAGAGTATTATAGTGGAACTTTACCGAAAAGATTCATGGGAATGGCGACATAATTCTAAATCGACGATGCTACGTCATGAATTCATAATTTTTTTCACAAAATGGACCATTAAAACCATACAATAATTCTGATACACAAAACAACGACTGAAATTCTTACTTATACAATATATCTATATATGCGCTGTCGTATTCACCGGGCGATCTTTTTTGCCCGAGATATTAGGGGTAAAATCCATACACAACGCTACACAATACAAGGGGATTTTAACTGCTGGTGATCCAAGATAGAAATTAGTCGTGCTGCGCACATTGACCTACGGTGGGATCATAGCGTCTAGATTAAACTGGACTTCAACAAACGTCAATACGCGCAACAATAGTAAAGTCAGATTGACACGCGTGTGAACGCAATCTGCACTTCCGAAATGTGCATTCATCTTGATGCATCTAGATTTGATGCTCCGGTGTGGAGAGCCATATGTCAATAATTCTTAGCGTGTAAACATACATCTACCTCATTATTTTTTACCCATTTGAGAAATAGTATATAACTTACCTCTCTACCAATGTGAGTGACACGAACATAAAGTTAAGCACTTTATCGGGGAGTATACGAGTATAATTATGTTATCATGTTATCAAACCCATTCTCAAGCAAGAAAAAAAAAACATCTCCACTTCACCATCTTGTTTAAGCAGTTGCAAATGTATAAAACAGAATCGAATTTGACCGTCGTCCTACCATTTTTCATTGATTTTGCAGACTTTTTCGTGCCTTTGTCTAAAGAGCTCAGGACTTGCCTTATCAATATGGCTTCATTGCGCAACTTCGAACTCTTCCTTACTTTATCAGTTGCTGTCTTTCAAAGTGAATCATGTTCTCCATCTAAAGGCTGGAAGTCGAGAACCTTGACATCACTTGCCGGAGAAACAGAACACATCATTTTTGGCAATGTTACCACCGTGACATCAACACAAGAAATCGACACTGTTGAAGTCAAGGTATTTTGCGTTCTTAAAGGTGAACATCCATTCCCGATGGTGATTAACGTCACAGATTCAAGGGACACGTGTACTCACAATGATCTTCGCGCCGGTATGCAGTATATTGTGTTCATTAAGATTTCAGAAGATTCACCTCCAATGTATTATACAGATTCCATGAATCTTCAGAATGCCGCTTATGAATCAACTGAAGAAAACTTTCAAAAAGTTGCTCGATCAGGTATAGACACCGAAGACGTATCATGCCACGATTCGAACCTGCAAATCCCCTGCTTCACGTCAGAACTTGATGAGGAGGAATGTTCGGGTGGTGTTGTTATGAAGTATAATGGATTGACAGCTACATTGATGGCACTTATTGTTTCCAAATTGCTTTGAATATAACTGGACTTGTTTTGCTTATAGACGATATCGATAATTAACATAATCCCGCCGTTGCAGTAAATCCACAGAACCGGACGGGGAATCGGAACGAGGCCAAGTATGATACACACACTACTTGCTCTCGCTCTGAGTTCCGTTCCCCGTCCGATTCTGTGGATTTACCCCATCAACGGCGGGAGTGGGTCAATTATCGATATGGTCTATAGCCTTATGAAATAATAAAGCCTTATGGAAAAGTAGCCATGTGCAATATCAAATAATTTCAAAAGTAATTTAGATGTAATAATAAATTAATGTGTGTGAAAATGAATTTAATTAAGAATCCAAGAAGTTTGAGATACTTCAAAGATGGAGTGCTGAGCCAAGAAGTGAGATGTAATTCATATTAGACTTTGTACGAAACAGTTCTGTAAAGTTAAATAGCAAATGTTATTGGGGAAGCGGTATTTCCCTCGCTTTGCACCACTGAGTCCCGGGTTCGATTCCTGGTCCCGGTGCTGTATGTGCATTTGGTTTTCAGTCCATACTCGCTTCCGCAGGTTTTTCTCCGGGTACTCCGGTCTTCCTCCTGCACTTAAAACTGACACTAGATTTGTCCAACATAGTCTGCCCCACCCAGGTTATGGGAAGCTGCAAAAAAGGTAAATATTACAATCTAAGTACCGATTGGATGACGTGCTCTTGAAAAGGAAGCCAAATGCCTAAATGAAGTGAAGTGATTGTGACGATCTACCTGCAGCGAAAACATGAGCGGTTTGATCTTGATGGAAAATCGCTATAGAGGGTTTGCACTAGACTCGTTTTCGCCGCCATCTTGGTTACCTTCGGTGGACGCGGAAGGGTTTGTGTCATCAAAATCGCCTGTAACTTGTGATTGACTTCAAATCATGGCTTGAAAATTAAACTAAATAAATGTAATGTATATTCTTGTCATCATTTGTCGTGATCTGGTATCGTGATACTGCTAAAAGATAATAATATGATGGACTTGTTGTTTGCCGGCCCAAGAAAATGGTGTTGTGAGTACGATGTGACGTCACATGCAAACCCTCTATACAAAAACCAGATTATTATTATTATTATTATTATTATTAATGTTCGAGGGCTATCAAAAAGTTTTAAACTTCAACCAGAAGAAATAGAACCAGGAATGTTATTTGAGATCCTTTAGGAATCTTTACATAGTCACAGTACAAAATTTCACATTTCTCGCACTTTGTACTAACTATACACAGACCGTCATTGTAGCAATGATCTTTGCTACTGAAAAAAGTCCATTTTGTATTTCCATGGAAATCAACATTTTCAGGTGGGTCATGTTTTATTACGTCATCATGACGTCATTCATCAACCATTTGCCATGATTTTGGTATCAATGGAAAGAGGAGACCCTACCCTATACTATAGTATCAAACAACTAAACTTTGGGTGTGTCATCATCTGCGAACAGAGCAGTAAAAAATAAAGAAAATAATAAGAATTTGCAGCAGATTTTCTGTTGTAAAATTTGATCGCCTTGATCAATTTCAACAAGTAAGGTGTCATTTTAAAGCTTTTAAAATGCTGCAACAGATAAAATGATAAAATCAAAATTGACATCATCTGCAAAGTCCCCCCTTTAGGGGTGAGCCATCACATATAGGGACCTAATTACGCTGTTTGTGTCGCTTTCAATTTTGCACCAAAATGGACATACGGATAAGTTACTATTCTAACAAAATTTCGTCGATATAGAAACGTTTTGATACCCCTCGTATATGTACTTTGCCATGTTCTGAATTAGAAAAAACAGCATACAATGGAAGGATAACCTTGAATACCATTCTTAAAATGAAACTTAGACTATTTCTCAAGAAAATTTTAGTTTCACCTTGAAAGATCAAAACTGTCAATCAATATCGTTATAATGTGTCGTCATAAAAAGTCATCGTCAACATTTTGCATGATGGTGAAAAAAATAGTAATGAAAAAGAATCTACAGAAAATCTACATCTAAAGAAATGTGCAGAATAAAATTTACATTTAGAATGAACATTTTACACCTGTAGAAAAATTGGTAATTAGAAAACGTCTTATTGAAGATGTTCAGAAAAATGGCGAAGTATATTTTGGACTTTTTTGGAGTTTTCAAAGGTTATGGAAGAAGTGCTTTTTATTCTATTTTATGAAATATTGTCTACAAAATGTCTATTCAACATGTTCGATAGGTTTTAATCAGGGATTTGTAAAGTAAAAAAAAATACATGTACTGACTCTATTTTGTATTTAGTATATTTTGTATAAATTGCATTGTATTATATATATCATATGACTCATCTAAAGGAAAAGATTCATATCCAATGGTTAATTCATGATTAAACTGATAAAATGATACTTGTTATCCCTCTTATCTTTCTTGATGACTTCTTGTCGATTTGTTCACACTCAGGATCCCTATAACTTCTAGGGTTCCTCCGGGTTCAATCTGTGGCCCCCTTTTCCGTCTTCTGCCTAACAATTGAATTGGACTTTGAATTAAAGCGGCTTCACTATGGATCCCTGCTTGCAATTGTTCAAACTGTAGACCAATCCTACACCGCCCTGGACGGTTAATAACTAGGAACGTTTTCGCGGTGTTTGATGTTATATTGTAGGCAATTTTTCTCATGTTGAAGCTTTTTTATTTTCCACGAAATAAAAAAGACAATGTCACTTTGCAAAGGTTAAATTTTGTTTTCATTCACTTTACTTCAATCTTTTAGCCATTTTCTAAGCTCACTATGGGAAATTTAACCGAATAAATGTCAAAATCTGGACTGTGCAACTTTTTAATTATTCATAATTTCGAGAGAACGCGATGTCTATTTTCAAATCATGCCCTTAATTTAATGTTGCACAGGCTGCAATATGAGGATTACGCCACTAATTAGAACTTGTCAACTAGGTCATTTTCGACAAGTTAGCACGTGTTCTATCCGTGATGGTCCGTATATATTCGGGCCTTGTCGGATCAGTCCATGTGCAGAATCTGCAATTATTTACCTTGGGTGATGCCTATATATTCGAACGCAGACTTTAACTTGATATGTTTTAACACAATGCTAGCCTCCGACTTCGAAAAGTCTGTGTTAAAAAAGCCATTATCACAAGCATGCAATTTCATGTATCACGTAGAAAATTACAATAAATCATAAGGGGTATGTTGCGAGGTGAGGTTCCAGCAAAATATTCAGAATTGACTATCAATCAATCAATGTACATTGTACTTGCATGACAAGCATACCCCATGAAGGAGTCTATTCGTACATAGGACCAACGGCTTAACATGACTTCCGAACCACGGATCAAGTAAAGTTTCTTGCCCCAGGAGACTTGAACCCACAACTATGATAGGATTGTATTAATCATATTAATGAATGATATTATTTCAAATACAGTTGCATTAAAAAAAAAAACAAGGCGAGTTCTGGCAATGATGAAAAAGCATGACACTGATACAACTGAAGTATAATCTCTAAAAATGAATAAATGTAATTAAAAAAATGATTTTGTATTTTTGTTGAAAGTAAGTTTTCTTCAAATAAATTAAAAACAGATAATTTTTCTTCTTATTCAATCAATGCACCGTTATATTCACTGAAATACATAGAATTGGCTTTAAAATTGCTTGTATTAGCAAGCCGAGGTAGCGAGTACTGTAGCGTGTGAATCATTGATCAAAAGCTCACAGCGCATGTGAACAGTCAAGACCTGACCGTTCAAAAATAGTACGCCGTTAGTCGGTACAAAGATCCTCGAAGATGTGTTGAGGATCTTTGGTCGGTATCAGTTTTTGCAATATTTTCGGTAAATGAACGTGCACTAATGTATAGTAGCTGATATGTAGAACATTTCGCAGTACATTAAACATATAGATTACCGTATTATATTTATCAGTTTTAAAGGTCTTGAAAATATATTTTGAGAATTTTTATAAATTTTCGAGTTTTAATGTGTTGTCAAACATGTCCAATCAAAAAAGAGACTTTACAGCTTTTAAAACAAAAATGATGTATTGGTTTAAATTCGTATGCTTTAAAAGGCCCAAAGTTGTTGATTTCCATAGAAAATGTCATAAATGCATACTTTTTATCAATAGCAGAAAAATTCACTTAGATTTTATTAGAAAAAGTTCCCAATTTTGCATTTGCTTTCTCCTTTTTCAGATAGTAAGGGTTCGAAGTCAGCCTTATCAGGTCACGTTAATAAAACAAAATCTCGCAAAGGTTTTTTTTTCATCAATTGGTGAGATAACATGGTTACGGGTATACCTACCGATAGAACTATACGTTATTCATGCGTTTCTAAGGATCTTTGTAGTGATATGTGACCATATCTTTAATCAGTGTCCAATTAGGGTTCACGCCACAAAATAGCCTGCCTATTCTTTTACATGTAAAAGTAAGGTCAAAAATCGTCATTTTTGGCCAAATTAATGAATAGCTAGCTCTATGTCTCACCTTATTTTT
>JXSR01S062803.1:0-12846 GCA_000969725.1 Ophiothrix spiculata
TCCATTTCCATTTCCTGATTTTCGCGTTTGCTTGAATGCTGCCCTCTATTGATTATTAAAAGTCCAATACGTTCATGCTTAGAGAACAAGGGTGGTCAGACAACCACCGGTTGAGTTTTGAAGCTGTCCCTTAATGGATTATTATATTTTGGAGATATTTTGCAGGCTGAATTTGAAAGTTAGTAATACCGATGTTTACTACTTAATTGGAGAAAGTCAGAGTATTTTTGGTGATGGAAGAACATTTCTTACACATAAATTCTGAGTTTAGTTATTGCAATCGTTATCAGCATTAAATCAACACAAACAACATACTTACAATATTCATCAACTTCATATTCATTCAACTACTCTACAAGCAAATAAACCAGGAAACATGTCAGATAATTAAACAAACAAAGCATGACAATTTAAGGGGGGTGAAAGCACGTTACTCAATTCTATTTCTGTTTGTGATAAAATGATAACAGGTAACACCTACTACACTATTTTGTTATTCTCTCAAAGAAGTTGTTGCATAATACATAAGGGGGGGGGGGAGCACCTTACTCAATTTTACGTTTTTGCAAATGTATTTTGTACCATAACTTTTGAACAAAGTGTTTACGTTAATAAAAGTATACATTTCCAGAAAATAATTTTCACAAGGAACATGATGGTGAAGTTAGTTTTTGACCAAAAATCAGGTTTTTTTTAGAAAATCACAAAAAACGAATTTTTTGGCCATTTGGGCTTCCGGACAAGCTAAAGATAACATTTTTTTTTAAATGAACTTTGAATGGAAACTCGGATGCTGCGTCATTTTTTTTTTATTTTCATGCCAAATAAGGTCAAAAATTAACACTTTTTCATTTTTTGTAATTTTTACATCGTGTATATAATATTTTCTTTTTTATTGTCAGGATTTCTTTAATTGCAATGTCTGTTTTGGTAATGTTTGTTAACATTTTGGTGTAACCATTTGGTAACGTTTGTGGCATCTTTGAATTAAAACATGTGCTCATTCATGCACTGGTAGAAAAACTTCACAATTTCTGATGAGAAAATACTTTTCATATACCAAGTAATAGACGTATGACTGAAAAAAACCTGATGACATATTCAAATAAATAAGCTGGTTTTTTTTTGCTTGAAGTTAAAAAAGTTCCATTTTCACTAGAATAAGCCTACAGCTACTCTTAGAACTAGAGGTAAATATGTTCTTCATTATTAAAACGAGTAAGTCCGAAAGATGAAGAAATTAGACACTCGCCCTCTTAAAAGAGGTTAATCTATAGAGTTGCCTCCAGAACAATTCAGTTCAGACTTGACCTCAGCTTAGCCTATAAGAGGTTTTGAAATATAACATAAGAATGAATATGTCTTACTGATATGCAAACGTGGTATGATTTTAAGGGTAGGTTATTTCATTGGTAAACATCTCGATTATCTTGATTTTGTTTTGTGTATGTTTTTCTACAACTTCCAGTTTTAAATCGTTGTGGAGTAGACACAATCATTTTATGTTTTGTACGTTTATGTTAGCTTACCGTATGTATGTTTGTGTTAAAATAACCACCGGATGAATCATGTTGTCTGCGGAAAGTAATTGTAGATAGATTTTGTGCCATTGGTTTTCCTTTCGTAAGTTCACTAATTCAAATCCATTCAATATTTTGTGTGTAAATATAATGTAACTCATTACGTAATCTTCTAACCCTACAAAATTCTACCTATTGCTAAGGTCATTTTATAACTGCAGTTACACGTAAGACTTCGTTAATGATTACTTTATATATGCTCTGCTGTTCTTAATAACTGTGACGGCACATTATTGCATTTAGTATCAAATCAATACAAAAATTACGTTAGCGCTAATACAATTTCTACCATAATTATGTTCTGAGCTGTCCGATTTACGGTATTATTATGTTCTGAGCTGACCAATTTCCAAAACAATCGGTCAGGGATATTGGACAGAAAACAAAATGTCAGATTTTGAACATAATAATGATAACATTGGATGGATTTTCTCGCATGATACTCAAAGATATTGGTCTCGCTATGAGTTTTAGAAATATCGAGCTCGACGCTGCGCGTCTCGCACGATATTTCGTAAAACTCATAGCTCGACCAATATCTTTTTGTATCATGCTCAATGTCGTGTCCCATAGCAGAATACATACAATCCGATTTAGAACATAATACTACCCTGAATTTACAACTCGTTATTGTGTCAGAGACGACCATGTGACTTACGTCACACGTCAGTCTTTGACCAATAACTCATCAACAGCATCACAATAACATCAGAGTGACCAGGAAACAGTGTTACGTTTCGAAAGCTCTCAAAGGTGAGCAAATATTTCGCTTTGAGTACATAGTTAAATCTAGTAAAATTATAAAATATGATGGATTGTTTTTTGCATGATACTAGATATTGATCTCGCTATGAGTTTTTAAAATATTGGGATCCACGCTGCGCGTCTCGATCGATATTTTGTATCATGCTCAATCCATCCAATTCATGAATTATATATAACTTATGTACTGTGAACCAGTCAAACATCAATAATATTATCACACAGGATGGCAGTGAAGTTGAAATTGTTCAGGACTTCAAATACCTATAATGACTAAATTACAAACAGTGAGTAGGACTTCAGTGTTAGAAAAGCCTGGAGGTTATGAGACAAAAAGATTGAAAAGCAAACTTCCAAGAAATTGGAAAATGTACTACCACTTTTGAATTCGTAATGACATGCAGAGCTGAATCTTAGACACTCACTGCAAAATTGAGAAAAACAGTCGATGTTTGTTACATTGTATTATGGTAATCTCACACCACGATGCAAATCTTAGACATATGGCAGCTATAATTGCAGATAAGACTTTCTTGCACTCACATGACGAACTGTTGCAAACAGGCCGCACTTAAACTATGGCTAAAGAAATATAACTGCCATGTAGAAGCATATCTACTTTAACTTTCTCTGATAAACATATGACGCGACCAGAGCACCAGACAAAAATGAACACCAGATAAGAACACACGACTAATTTCTAAAATCACCCTTACTCATCTGGGGTCCGCTCGCAAGTCCGACGACTCGCTAGTCCGAAAGCTCGCAAGTCCGAAAATAGGCTCGTCAGTCCGAATTAAAAAAAAACACGGCTCACCAGTCCGAATTTTAGAAACACCTGGTTTGTCCGAATTTATAAATTGTCTAGCTAATCCGAATTTATAAATTGGCTAGCTAGTCCGAACTTTGAAAACATCTCGCTATTCCAAATTATGACAAAAATTATTGGAAATATACACTTAATTTGTCCTATTCGGACTATCGAGCTGCCATTAAAATGCGGACCAGCGAGCCTATTTCTAAATTCAGACTAGCGAGCCTCTTTCAAAATTCGGACTAGCGAGCTGTTTCTAAAATCAAACTGACGAGCTGCTTTTAAAATTCGGACTAGCGAGCCTTTTTTTTAAATTCGGACTAGCAAGTCTATTTTAAAATTCGGACTAGCGAGAGTTTTTTTTTTTATTCGGACTAGCAAGTCTATTTTTAAATTTGGACTAGCGAGTTTTCGGACTAGCAAGCTGTCGGACTGGCGAGCTGTCCCCGCTCATCTCACCACAGACTGTTCAGTTCGTCAGGAATGCCTGATTATTAGGATAATGATAGGAAACACAAACGTGTCAAATGAGATTAATCTTGGCATTCTTACAAAATTTAATCTGAACGTGTTCTTATGCATTTAAAAACAAACTCTATACTTGATGGTCCACTCACATTGTACAACCACAAACGTCATAAAGATTATACACAATGCCATTTTCATATTACGTCTGATTGCTTATCTTTACGAAACACTGAAAACACCGTGTAAAATTACTAAAATGGGCAATTTTCCTTTAGTACTTCTTTTTGAGATGATGAAAAAAAAGTTGTTTTGAACAATTTATTGGGTCATGTAAATGTCATGATTACATGACTACTAAATGTTAAAGCCTCAGATTACATTGCAAAATCGCCTGAGTGCATCAACGTATATATTTTTTTATCACAGTCCAACGTATTTGTTCCTTATCAAATACAATTTGTACGATCACCAGTTATTTAACCCTTTCCAACCAGACAGAGGATCCAATATCTTTACCTAATTCATACAAAAAATAATAGATAAATAAATAAAATGAAATAAATATATGAATAAAAAATCATCTGACCCAAAGCATTAATCTTTCATGTATTTTACAGTCAAGATGATGGAGACATATCGGAAGGGCAGGTAGTTTGGTGATGGAGAGGCGCGGAAACCCCATGAAAAAATATATATGCTAAAGCCTTCAGCATTACACTTTCTTGTGTATTTTTACGAAACTCTAAAGGTATAACGCAAAGTATATACCATGGTCATTCAAAAAGTTCTACCTGTTGTATCATAACTTTTGTTCTCTAAAGTTAGCTTCTTGAAATTGGCAAAAATATACAGAAAATGTCGGTATATAGTTGAAAATGTAATAGTACCTTTTCTGGGTTTTTGCAGGTGATCTGAAAACCCCGATAAAGTCTGGTACACCGGAAAAGGTCAAAATATGTGCAACATTTTTAAAAGTGGCTCAAGTACAGTGAATTTAAAAGACCATAATATAGCCATGTAGTATATTTGCTATGCAGTTAACATTTTTAAAACACAAGAAATAAAATAAAATTATACGGGATGATTTAAAAATCCTGACCCAAACCAAAAAATAACGGTCATTCATAAATACAACAGAAACAGAAACCGGAACAGATAGCCAGTGTAACAATATTAAGACACAGTTTACAAAGAAATTAAGTTTACTAAAACAAAATGTAAAATGGTGGCATCATGATCCATTATTTTAGATGCATTTTCATAGTAGATCACAAGGGTAATTGAGTTCAATTTTTGGACTGAAAACTGTGGTGTATTACTATACTGTTGTTTTTAACATATTTCACACATTTGGAAAAGTCACGCTAAACATGCTTAAGAGAAACACACTATGCTGATATTTGTAACCTGAGAGGGTACCAGACATCCTTTCAAATATTTGGATTTTGGGTAATTTCTGTCAGTAACAAGTTTACTTTACCAGTGAAAATGATTTATTGAACTGTTAGATACACTTTCATTTCAGATGTAACGTAATTGTGGGTATACAGATGGTTGTTCATACATATGCTGCACATAATAATTTCAGGTACAATGTCATTTCACCGTTGTGTATGTATACTATATAGATATGTGATGACTCATCCCGAAAAGGGGGACGTTGCGACAGAACGTTTTTCGAGAAAATGGCGGAAATAGGCACCAACAAATAAAGAAAAATACTAAAAATTTCAAACATATTTTTTTTAAACAATTTGATTGCCTTGATGAATTTCAACAAGTAAGGTGTCATTTTAAAGCGTAGATAATTTTGTAACAGATGAAATGATAAAATCAAAATTGATATCATGTGCAAAGTCACCCCTGTCGGGATGAGCGATCACATATATCACCGTTTTTGGTGTACCAAACCTTGCTGCACCTACAGTTAGCGCACCACCCTACCCTGACCGTAGCTGTCTACAGCGCTAAATGCGCTAAATATGGAAGTATAGCTATACCTTAGAATGAAATATATGCTATAGCAACTAAAACTTTTTGAATGACCTTCTTACGTTGTTTTGAACAATTTCTGCTGTCATGTAAATGTCATCTTGAGCTGTGACGGTAAAAGCCTCAGATTACATTGCTAAATCGCGCGAGTGCATCAAATTAGTTTATAATGGTTTGACACGTAGCTCCTGTTCCTTCTCAAATATACAATCACTGGCTATTTAACTATCTCTAATAAAGTTGGGGGACGGAGGCAGTTCAATTGTTCATTTGTTTCATAAAAGTACAAAAGCAACTGACCAAAAAAGCATTGCAATAATTTACATTATATTTTTTTCATATTAATTAATCATTATTAATGTATTTATTTTATAAGAGAAATGAGAATTAAAGATTTAAAGGAAAAGTTCAAATGTTCACATTTTTTTAAATCATAAATTTGTTACCAGGAAGTACTCATTTGGGCATAATTACTTTGCGCATTAGCCAAAATGATATCGGCGTCGTTTATAGATGGGAAGGATCGTACCTACCACTTGTTAGCAAAACCATGCTTTTTGGGCTTCAGTCGGTTGAAAAATTGAGGGAGTGTTGCTTGGATAATTATGGACTGTAGCAAATCATTCTGGGTAAATTCATTGTCAAAGTGATTCATTTCCTTGACAACCATTCTAAACTATTTACTTGGCTCATTATTGAATCTATTTGAATTACATGCGCTTGAAGCATGTTGACAATAATCTAAGATCGGGTCGTGTCCCATAGCAATATTACTAGACCAGTCACAATTGAGTACTATTTATTCTTCTCTGGTCAAGACTATGCAGGCCGATGTGAGTTGTGTGTATTGTTTGAATGGTTGCTTCGGTTATCCAGACATTATATGTACACAGCACATGCCCACTTAAATATTATGAAAATTATCGAGAAAAAAAAGGGCAACACATGACAGAATTGGAAGGAATGATGCCAAACAGCATCAGATAACCCAACAATTTATTATATTTATGCAAATTTAGGAGAATGGACTTTCGGCTAAATTTATCCGTCCGTTTTAATCCATTGTCCAAATTTAATTTAGTTTGGTTGACATTTGGTTTATTTTAAGGTGCTTTGTGGCATTTTCGTTAATTCAGATTTGTGCAAAAATGTGGCCGCTATACAAATGTCAAATTATTGATTATACCAGATTATTGATTATATTGCTTGATTTGTGAACATTTTTGGCTGAAAATATTTAATAAAAAGGTTTTTTTTTTATGTCAGATGCTTCAGTTGCATATCTAATTTTGTTAGTACATAACAGTATACCCTGTCTACATCTTAAAACGAGTTTTTTAATGAATAGCGCCATCTATTTTGACCCTTAGGCATACAATGTCCCTATTTCAGTGCAGGATATTTAGACAACAAACTTCTTCCTTTTAAACAATCATTTCGTCTAGGAGGAAGTGGTGACTCAGGTACGAATACCATGATATAATGATTGAGCAAACTTCCTGCTAGAAAAATTGAAATTGTTTATACGAAATATATTTCTTTTAACTTGATGTATGATCTAAGACCTAGTATCGGTTTTAGTATTGTTGAATCTAAAATGTTGATAAGACTCGCGTTCACCTAGTCTTCAAATCGTATAAATCCTCATTTCAAAGATAAGAAATATGTTTGTTGCAGATTAGATCAGTTGAAAGTATACTCCAATGCACTAACTTTAACGATCTGTAAAGGACGATAAGCTCGAACCGGGTATTATTAAATAAATAGATCTATTGGTGTTCCCATCTCCATAATAGAGTTAATAAAACAACTCTACCTTGTTATAATTACAAAAATTGGTTTATCAAATAGGTTTCGGTAAGAATTGAGCTTATCAAATAGAAATATCTCCAAGCATTTTCTTTCATTCTATCGGGCCCTTGTCTAGACTATTTTGACTGTAATAATTCAATAAAAGCTCAGAGGTATTTTGGTTGTCTTTTATTCAACAGTACTCATTTATGTATATACATGTATATAAGCTACTTGAATTTCTAATGTTCATGAATTGGTTAAAAGAGATGTCTGTTTACTGGAACTAAAATGCCGTTGGACGTTTTCCATTACCATCATGATTAGTCTAAACATTGATTGCCACTCCAACCTTTCTGGTATTTTTACAAAACAGTATTCTTTTTTAAAGGTAGATAGAGTGACTAATTTCAAGGACAAGAAGTTGAGCCTAGCGAAATGTAGTATCGATGTTTGGCTATGTTTGGTGCTTGGCTGAGATAGTATTCGGAAAAATCTAATCACAAATAATGAGTATGCCATAGAATACAGTTACTATATTTGCTTCTCCAGTAACCTTAACTATCCACCCCTGCATGATATTATGACAAAAACTTCTTCTTTTTAAAAAATCATTTCGTCTAGGAAGAAGGGGACGACTCAGATTCGAATACTATTAAATAATTATAAAGACTCCCAAAAAATATCGCCTCGTCTCGAAGAAATGGCTTGTTTGCAAATATGGAAGTCGCAAACGTAACTTCAAGACTTTTTGTACAAGCGCTGGAATTTCAGCTTTTATATGACACCCTATTTCTGACAATTGACTGAGAAACATATAAGTTATGAACTTTTAAAACCCACAAGGTCAATTTTAAAAAGTTGCCAATTTCATTTTTCGCACTTTACAAACCAGTAATGCAAGGCTAGGATCACTATGAGGTAAGAGAGTTTGTTCACTAAAGCGTGCTGTTTTTCAAAAGCAGCTTCATGGTCTCTAAGCATCGTCCATGAACTTGCATTTATTGAGGGGGGTGCGAGGGTTATTTGGGGAAAATGCCCCCTTGACTCTAGTTTCCTTAGCTTTCAAATCAGATAAATCTTCAATTCAAAGCTAAGATATACATTTGTTGCAGATTTGATCAATTGAATGCGGTACTTCAATGCACTAACTTGAACGATCTCTAAAGAACGATAAGCTCGAACCGGGTATATATAATTAAATAAATAGATCTATCGGTTTTCCCATCTCAATAATACTGCCCATCAAAGTAAAAATGCAGTATGTGTATTACAAATACATTGCAAGCCACTTTATTTTTCCCCTGGAGAGATCCTGCACAGATGATCAATATTCTTACTTTACTAAAGGCAGTATCTACTATATCAAATCTATGTATATATAATGTTGTTGCATGATGATGAATTGAAGTGAAATTTAAAGTTTAATGGAAGTATCTGCTATGCTTTATAAACACACATACTTCGTTTTTACTTTGTAGCACAGAATAGAGTTAATAAAACAACTCTGTCATGTTATATTTACAAAAACTGGTTTATCAAATACAGACTGTCCGCGAATGATTTATACCCGGCTATCATATTTTTTATGGACAAGTGGGTAAAGTTTTGGTCAAATCTTGTTTAACTTTAAGTTATACAAGTCTTTAGGTTTCTGAAGAATTTATAATTTTTAAAATCGGATGTTCCTGTGGAAAGTTATAGAGATTTTTCTAAACAGTGTATATTTTGCGAATTGTAAATTTGTAATCAGAGAAATTGTTGAACTTTAACAGTCAAAACTGACTACACGGAAGCCCTCTTTTATTTCTTTAAAGTTATAACGTAAAATACAATTTTGGTTTTATTTATTGACTCTGATAGATATAAAGGATGTCCTTGGCAATGAAATAACGATTTTGGTTACGCTCGAACAGCCTTACAAAGAGCAGTATAAATAATGCAAGATGTAACGCGCCTAAGGAAAACATGTCTAGAAACTTTACATTTGACATTGCAAATGACAACCAGAAATTAGTAGTTTAGTCGGGTATTATGGGTACCAACTCAGTATTTGTCGACGAATTATGTTGTCATAATCAATAGATATGTGGTTCCACCAACTTCTGGCCCGCGAATACGGTGTTTTGCTCCATATTTGACTAAGACTATCTTGCTAATTTGTAGTAGGCCAAGTAGAAATAGATTAAGAAGTCTCTACGGTAATGTTTTTGTAGATCATAGAAATAAGGGTTAAATATGAAAAAAAAAGAAAAGAAAACAGATTTGAAATCGGGCATTAAACTTTGCATTGGTAACTGTGCAAATTATCAGTATTTTTATTATACCTGTATGATTATTTGTACTGATCAAAACCACGCTTGCCTAGATTTTGTATTACGTCATCGCACAAAGCAATGAATCATGATATTTTGATGAAACCTATGGAAAATGTAGAAGACTTATAAACTATTGTAGATAAGCTGTTGGTGTTTAAGAAAAAATACGATTTAATATTTTTTCTGATTTTTTGAAATCAAGTATAAATCATTCGTGGACAGTCTGTATGTTCCGGTAAAAATTGAGCATATCAAATAGAATTATCTCCAAACATTTTCATTTCATTCTGTAGGGTCCTTTTCTAGACTCTTTTGACTGTAACAATTCAATAAAAGCTCAGAGGTATTTTGATTGCTTTTTATTCAACAGTACTCATTTATGTATATACATGTATGTATAAACTACTTGAATTTCTAATGTTCATGAATTGGTTAAGGGTAATGCATGTTTACTGGAACTAAGTTGCCGTGGGACGTTTTCCATTACCATCATGATTAGTCTAAACATTGATTGCCACTCCAACCTCTCTGGTATTTTTACAAAGCAATATTCTTTTTCAAAGGAAGATAAAGTAACGAATTTCAAGGACAAGAAATTGAGCCTAGCGAAATGTAGTTGTTTGGCAATATAACTTATTTTTTATACTTTCTTAGGTAAATTGAATCGGTTTGTGAGATTGGTAATACATTTGTTCGTAATTCCGATTCAGATCCGAATCCAATAAGCGTAAAATCTGAACGGCCGATAGAAAGTTCATTCAGACACGAGGGTGATAAAATGCAACATTTTTTTTATTTGGTTGTTGTATATATACAGGCAACTACAAAATCGATATGTACCATACAAGTGACCTTGAAAAGCTAAATAAAACTGTTTTCTATGGTAGATTTTTCTTTCAATCGATACCTGATCATAAAAATAGGTCAAGGCATAATATAGTTTATTAAAAAGCATTTACCAATTTGAGATTCTGCTTTTTCTTCTTTTTTCTAACAAGTTATGTAAGATTTAGGTCCATGCAGATACTTTCAAAATCGATACAGAATTGTTGTCTTCATCAACAATGCATTTAAACTTTTCTGAACAGTTCTGTTTAATGTCATTTAACACTCAAGTAACAATCTGGAGCAAATAGAGTACTTTACACAAATGTTTACCCGATTTACTCCGACTTTCCGTGACTAAAGTATACAACCGGCTGCCGCATGCACTTCATGACAGACATGTCAAGTATATGTCGCGATGCTCCTAGTCAAACATTCCATCTCTTTTGAAAAAAAAAACTGGTGACCAAAAACATATTAACCATGTTTTATATCAGACAAAGCAAATAAGCGGATAATTGTGTATCGGAAGCGTTTTTATTGGCAAATCAGATAAAACTACAAAACTGAACAGAATTAATGAAAACAAAGAATACTATATCTATGGATTTTGCACACTTGTTGTTAGTGGTGAGCTATTGACCTTTTCAAAACACAACTTTCCGAGAATTTCTAAAGCTGATTTTACACTTTCCGGCATTTGCCGACAGAAAAATTGACTCTTCAACACAATAACCAGAATGTGAAGTTTGCGGTCTCGTTAACTGGTTGCGTACAATTCGAACTTGTAATTAGCGTTAGCGCTGAAGAGTCACTTTTAGTTTGATCGCCCTGATTTGGCTTGAAATCTTAAGCTTAATCAGCGCAGATTAGCCGATTTCAAATAGAAATTTCACTCTTTGTGTCGGTGAGCTTATGGTGCCATCAGCCAAAACTTGTTCAGAATTAGTGTTATCTAATCATGTAGGGATCTGGTTCTATTTGTATTTCACTTTTATTGCGCTGAAATACAAGATATTGTTCGTAAAATTGTGTGATTGTTTGAAAAAATTGCCATGTGATCAATGTTCCGGGGATTTCCGAATATATTTGGAAAAGGTCTATAGAGGATGAAAAACTGTGATGTTTTACAATCAATGAGAAGGAAATCATAGGGTCTATAACCTGTGCTGAACATGCTTAGACATTTTTACCTATGCCCGATTATGAACTTTCACATGTAGGTTTTCAGTCTTAGTATTATTATTGAACGCGACATGTCGACAGAACTAAGTCCTGTCGCGGCATTAACAATAAGAAGAGTGCTCCGGCAAAATGAGCAGAAAGTTGGGAATTTTAAAATGAGTTTATGACACATTTTCATTCTCCATAATCTCAGCTTTCAAATGATATAATAGTATGTCATAGTCGAAAATCAATGTTGAAGTTACTAAAGGGTGTATATAATAACAAAGTTTGATCAAGTACCAGTGAATAATGGCCATTGAAACTCGAGATATATATAGGTAAAGTCTTATGCATGAATGCTTTTTATGTCAACAATGAAATAAAAGATTATTCGACCTTTTCACCATATATTTTTATCTGGGTTTTAAAAACATTTGTCGGAAAAGTATACTTTAGGTCCCATAAAAAACTATACCCTAACCTTTTTCCTAAAGCCTCACCCTAACCTTAAAACTAACCCTAACCCTAACCCTAACCCTAACCCTACACCATAACCATAACCCTAATCCTAACCCTAAACTAAACCTAAACCTAACACTAACCCTATAACCCTTACCGTTAAATTCTGTATGACATCTAAAATACTCTTGGTCCAATTTTCTTATGTTTTGGATGTTGGAACCTGATTAACATGATATAATAAACTTAAAATGTAACGTTTCTGATGAGATTTAAAATTCGGCCTTGGACGTGATTTTTTACTATGCTCAGTTTCAATGGTTTCGTAATTTACTATGCCGAGCTTTCGATATGACGGGTCACATTTCATAGCCATGATGTTACCGTAATACAACATTTGAACAATTTGTTTAAATGTTTCAAAATACTTTTATCAATATAGAGCAAAATACTCTTCACGAATGTTTACTTAATTTACTCTGACTTTCCGTGACTTATATGTACGACCGTCTGCCGCAAGCAATACACCACAGACATGTCAAGTATGCGTTATAGGCTGCAAGTCAAACATTCAATCTCCTGAGAAAGCAGGCTATTGTCAGAATAAGACAAACAAGGTTACCATTTATTCTTGGTTCATTTTTACCCAGACAGAGCAAATTATGGAGAT
>JXSR01S062806.1:0-15277 GCA_000969725.1 Ophiothrix spiculata
TAATGTATTGCTGTTCATTATTTCTTTTCGTGTATGATTTATGTGTTTGATATTTTATCTTTTGTGTATTTATTTGTTTATGGGAATGAATAAAACTGAACTGAACTGAAGGTACATTTTGGGCCAAAACTGTCTCCGCATCATGTAATCTGTATT
The DNA here is from genome assembly GCA_000969725.1 of Ophiothrix spiculata. Taxonomy (NCBI): domain Eukaryota; kingdom Metazoa; phylum Echinodermata; class Ophiuroidea; order Amphilepidida; family Ophiotrichidae; genus Ophiothrix; species Ophiothrix spiculata. Next base: position 157 of record JXSR01S062806.1, read on the forward strand.
TGTTCATGTTGTTTTATAGATTGATATGATTTTTGAGCACGTTATTGGCCATTTAGATAAAACATACTGAACGAACAAAACTAAACCCGAACCGTTATCTTAAATAGCGCCGTATATTATGATGATCTTTATACATCTTAAGTAGTGATGCTGAGGGTGTTTGCCTAGAATTGCATTGAGTTGATTTGGTATGCGGTGGACAAACATTTGTCTTAATATCACAAGAGGAGCAACATTTTTCTTCTGATACTCCGATGCGAGTTTAAAATTTGCCATTGGACATCTTTAATATGCTTAAGTAAGTGACATCACCTCACATAAACCTTTCATTTCTTTACCAAGAAATACTACATCATTACAAATTTTGAACAATTACAAAATTATTTCTTAATGTATTGTTGACAGCTAAATTGGCCTCATAAGGATAACATCTCTGTTTATAGTGCATTTTACAATTTTTGACAAATAGAACTTGGATTTCAGTTGCTTTTGCAGAGAGTAATTTAGAGTTACTTATTTTGTGTTTTAATAACTTCCATTTTCAGTTTTTGACTTTAAGGGGAAAATGTACACGATGCCAATCATGTGTTTTTAAACGTTGGATAAAAAAGATAAGAGAAAGTATTATACTTTTGATGGTAATCGCAAGTATGTGTATATGACCAAAATGTTGAATTCAGAATTAATTGATGTTAAGTGTAAAGTCTGCTGATCGCGATGTCGAGCGTTGCGATGTACATCTCCTTCTTTTAAATATTATTTTGAATATATATATAATATAAAATGAGGAAAACCAAATGAAAAATCTTTGTTTTGACATGCTGTATTATGCAAATAAGATTTTTTCACCTTTTATTACGAGGTTATGTCTGAAAAGGTACGTCAAAAGTCAAAAAAATTACATTGCATTAATTTATTGATACTTTTTTAGAGAAAATAAAAAAGTTGGCCGGAAAAATTTATTCTCGGCAATAATTCGAAGACCACTACTAGTAGTACCATTATTTATCAACACATTGCATTTGATACTTCAGACCTCCTTTTTATTTCGCTCGAAGCAGCATGAACTGAATTATTTACTCTCGTAAATTGGATGTCTAGAGCTTCTGTTTCTTACTAATGAAGTTACAACTTCATTTAGACACAAATAGATAAAGCCTGCTTAACGGACACAACAGATGATGTAGTGTGATTCTTAACACGTCCGGTTTATCGTACGTTTTGACTTGTTCACCCGTGTAATTGATCACGACCAGGTTACTTGGCTTTTTATATATATTTCAGACCAGTCTACCTTGCATTTTAATTATTATGATGAGCCGGATGAATCTAAAATAAAAAACAATCGAGTTACTGAGATGTATTAGTCACTGGTCACTGTCATTAGAAAAGAGAAATCTGATTAATCTTGTACTTTTCAGTACGTAGTTCTATTTGTGTAAAAGCCTTTTCAGTGACCACAATAAGGCTATTTTCTTTTTGTAATGTGAACAGTTACTGTTATGCTATATCGTCAACCTAATAAAATAATGGCCTATCTGCTAATATTTGCTTTTGAGAAAATCAAGAAAAACAGTCTGGTTTTGTTGGTTTAGTGATTTCATTGATCATTTCTTGGGTAAAAACTTCATGATACAAAGCAACTACCATGGCTATGTTGACATTTAAAAATAGGTATTACGTAACCATCAAAAATCACTTAGGCCGTTTTATAATGTTAGATAGGCCAAAATATGTGTCAGATAGGCCATTATATTGTATGTCAAGTTGTAAGATTACAAGGACTGTGAGTTAGGCAGTAATAAGGAACGCCAATAGTAACTGAACGCTAATAAAATTTTGGCCTATCTCAGATAGTAACATTGCAATTGCTTTGAAAATATTGAATATTTCAATTATCAATAGAAAATTGCTCTGAGGTAGGACTCTTCTGAGGATTACAGCAGAATAATTTCCCCAAAAAATATGTTGTACGTTGAAAATCATGTTTGTTGGTTAATTATATATATACCTTTTTGGGCCTCATTTTTGACAGAATTTGGTTACTAATGTTCTTTTTGAACCCAGGAGCAATTTTCCATTGATTATTTTTTAAATATACACATTCTTGATGTTTGAATCGTGCTCTAACCCATATTTTAGTGTTCAGATATATTTTGACGGCCATTTTGGAACTCATTATGTGTATTAAAACAGGATTATCTGGGCAGAAATGTTTCAATTATTACCCTCGAAGCTTTTTTACATTGTCTTTTTCGACTATTTAAATTTCTGTTTAAATGCCACTTCATACCAATTTTGGCGGCAACTTTAGACTTGTAGTAGGCGCCAAAATTAATCTGAAACATGTTAACAACGTAATTCGTGAGAAATGGGTAATTGTTACTCTCAAAATCATGTTCTATTATTTATTTTTGAATATCTGATGTTTTGATGCTGTTTTAATGCCAATTTGATATATTTTAGTGACAAAAATATATTTTCAAACCCATTTGGGACCTTATTGTGTGTAAAATTTAGGATTTAAAATTTGTAAACAACATTATCTGGACAGAAATGTGTCTGTCATTAACCTCCAAACCATTTTGAATTGATTATGTAGACTATATAATGTCGAAATGCTGTTTTCATGCCACTTTAACCCATTTTGGAGTAACAAAAATTTTGGTGGCCATTTTTGACCTTATTATGGGCGCCATCTTGGATTTGAAACATGTTAACAGCATAATGTAGGAAGAAATAAGTATTTTGTTACCCTTATAGTCATTTGTCATTGAATGTTTTGAATATTTGATGTGTTAATGCAGGTTTCAGATTATAATGAAAAAAGGTAATTATGGTAAACAACGATTACAAAAGAAAGTAATGTACTATGAACTATCAAAATACTACAGACGAGTAATCATTGCAAAATGTGCCGTGATGCAATAAATATTTCTCCATCATGAACATTTCGGTAAATGGTAAAACATTTTACAGTATGGCAAAAATTTAACACCATGAGAAAAAATTAAAATTAAAATTTTCATTCCGAATGAAAATTTGACATGGTGGTGAAAATGTAACATGAGAAAAATTCTGAATGAAAATGACTTCGAAAATGACGAAGTATATCTAGGCCTTATATCAATAAGTACATTCTTATGGTGAGCAAAACTACTGAAAGTAACAGCTCAGGTAAAAATGGTTGAATCTAAGGGAGATGTAAGTTTTATGGGAAGAGTTTGTCGTTACTATATATTTAAGGTCTTTGATAAATATGAAACCTGGGCATATTTCAAATTACATTCAACAACGACAACAAAAACAACAACCACCATGCCATAACAACAACAGCCATAACAACAACATCCATATCAACCGCAAAAACAAAATCTGTTCTTAATAAATTGATGATTTACAAAACAGCATTGGAATCAATGGAAGCAATAAATGTATAGATACTTGTTTTGTTCCGGAATTAATGGAATATCCAAAATTAATACGTTTTCCTTGTATTCCACTTACAAGACTTATGGTGCGTTCATAGTCCAACGATTTCACAACGATTTCATCGCACGACGTCTACCGATACGCATTCTTCAAAAGTTATAGCGCAATATGCGTGGCGCGTTTAAAGACTGCGTATCGACAGACGTCAGGCGATGAAATCTTTGTAAAATCGTTGGACTATGAATGCACCATGAGGAGTGATCAAATTACCTATCAATAAGTTAAGTAAGTTAATGACAGTAAGGAGAAAGTTAAGATCAGATATTAAGTTAGGAAAAAGTTTCCATCAAAGTTCATTTTGTTTCTTTTGAATTTGAATAGTTTTACTACGGAAATAAAATGAACTGATAGTTATGATAGTATCTTGGTGTTTGTCATCCCAGGCTGCTTTATGAAATATAATTCAATGTTCACAAAATCTGGAATATTTCTATCTGATTTCAGTTATTGTTCCGCAGTCCAACTTTGGAATATTCTGAAATCTTCATGAAATAGAGCTCAGGAAACAGTAAAAATCTGTTTTTCAAACAATTGTTTTTAGTTATAAAGTGCAATAAATTCGAGTCTTTAAACGAAAGCAATGACACATAAGTGGTAAAGAAAGAATTCTTTAGGCTAATAGCCAAGGATAACCCAAGAAAGCCTCTAATGAAGCTTATTTCCATTGGGGTCCTAGATCTTTCTTAATATTCAGTTTTAGTACAGGAGGAAAACCGGAGGACCCGGAGAAAAACCTGCGGAAGCGAGCATGGACTGAAAACCAAATGCACATAAGGCGCCGGGCGCGGGACTCGAACCCGGGACCTCATTGGTGCAAAGCGAGGGAAATACCGCTACACTAACCCGCTTCCCCACATCGGTAACATCGTCATTATCATGTAACCTGACGGTCCGTCAAGTGGTAGCTCAAGTGACTGGCGGGACGATACTAACAACGTGACTAGGTTACCCAATGAGCCCGGGTGAAATACTTACCATTCGAAATCAAATATCGCTCTACGAAAATGAGAATAATAAATCACTTAGCAGTTGTTGTAAAGTTTCTTAAAATGTGGGCTTAACCTGACTTGCAAACACAACATTTGTTAAAAACGTTTTGGCTAACTTTATCTCTTACGTCTTGTCCTAAAAGAACCTTTCAAAAACATTTTAACAACATTCAAAAAACGTTTCATCCTGGCGTTTTATTTAACTAGGCTTGCTTATCATTTCTTTTAGCAGAGGATGAATTAAATTATTTACTCTCGTAAATTGGATGTCTAGAGCTTCTTCTATATCTAACTGATGAACTTATAAACTTCATTTAGACACCGGTAGAAAAAGTTTTCTTAATGGACACAGCAGATGCTGACGTGAGTCTCCTAACACTTCATTCTTAACCTACGTTTTGGCGTATTTCACCCGTGGAATCGATTATGGTCAGATTACTTAGCGTTTTTATATATTTCATGAAAAATAACGCTGAATTAATCTGTAATAAAGTAGAGCCAATTATGTGAGGTGTTAAATTCACTGGTCGTTATCATTAAAATGAGGACTTTGGTTACCATTTTGTCTGCAGTTCTACGTATCAAAGCTTTGTTAACCACTGATTTCTCTCTATATTAATGTGAATTTGAATGACATATATTTAATCCTCGTCTATACTTTGATCGACATCAAATAGGTGGATCTCTTCACAACGTAAATTGATACAGATAAGCTCGTGCTTAGCTGAATCCAGCACAACTGCAGGAGACGCATCAGTATCTACGACGCACGTGTAAGTTGGATTATCTTTACTTGCGGATTCGATCCACTTAGTGTGCCTGAAATATTAAGTGAAATATCAGGGGGTTATTTCCCCCCCCCCCCCAAGAATTTTCTGAAAATATAGAAAAAATGGAAGAGGTTAAATATCAAACAAAACAATGGAGGAGCAGGAAAAAATATCAGTTTGTATCCAATTTTGGATTATAAAATGGAGTTAAATCGTTTTAAGTTGTCTTTGCGGGTGAGAGACCTTTTTTCTTGTCAGTTTTCAAAAGCTTCGTCAAAAAATGGATGTACCTACCGACCCCAAATGTCGGTTGCCCCTCCTAAAAATAGAGTCTGGCACCGCTCCTGAAAACAGCACTTTTCACCGTAAACACTTACTGTGTTTAGCTAATAAACACTTTTCTAAACACACTTTTGCCGTGACTTTGCAAACATATTTAGATGTGTGTCTGATCACTAAACATTGATATGTAATAAATTTACACAGAAAAAATTGTCACTCAGATGAAACTCAAGAATGTCTAGCATGTTTGACTCTACTCGGAATCATGAATTAAGGTGTCACTTGTACTGAAATTAAGGAGACTACTTTACTTTAGTTTAGTGAGTACTTTATTTTTGAAACTTGCTAGACCCTCTTGAGTATTATCAGATGGACAATTTTTCTGCATGTACCGTCAACACTCTAAACAATTTCTTTTCTAAACATGTCTTTGTTTTCACTTTCTAAACACATTGTTATAGTGTTCTTATTATGTTCGACGTCATGAAATAAAAAAGTAAAGGTATCGTATAAAAATAAAAAAAGCGTCTAACGGTTTCATAATTTGCAGTGTAACATGATGGCTATCAAGTAGACAATCGGGAGGTAACCACAACGTGACCGGGTTACGATACCAAGCTACTTAAAGACACTTGACCACTCAATATAGAGTTAGTTATTTGGTGCAATGTTATTCTGATAAATGTTCAAAATCTTTGGCGAAGAATAGACGAAGTAATAGCATGCAGCAAAGTGATGCTACTTACTTAACGTTCCGTTTGATACTTTAGTTTAATTACCTTTAGGGTATGTATTTGCGTATATTTCATGTCTTAAAGTACCTTAAAATCTAAATTGAAAAATTATCTTTGTCTTGAACTAATTCAATACGTGTGACAATTGTCCATCTGAATAGATGTTATTCTAAACAATTTAATCCTTGTTCTCCGGAACCATTTTTTGTAACACATTCTCCGAAGGGGGGGGGGGCGGAGGTTGTTGCATCCCCCCTAATATTTTGGAACGGAACCCCCTATGAACTTGGTTTTGCTATTAATAGATAGGTAGGACCCTCCCCTATCCAACGATACCAAGATCATTAAAATCGGCCAAGGCGTTACGTAATTATGACGTCATAAAGTACTTTCTGTTTGGAAAATCAATCAAAATTGCATTATGGCAAAAATGTCCACCGAAATTAAAATTTTGCAATAAAAGTTCTAAATAACATATTTTTGATGGATTGTTTGCTAATTAGGAAGGGAAATGATGATTTTAACATGTCTTGTAAGTTTGAGTCTTATAGCATGCATACATTTTTCAAAATGGCGACTTTAAAATTCCCGGGATTTCACCAACACCCCCCCCCCCTACACCCCAACTTTGACGGCCTACCCTCACCCCACCTTAGGTGCTACCTCCCTAGTTTTTTCATCAAAATGACCGCAAAGGATGTAAAAGAGGATACCCAAATGCCTGGGGCCGGTCGCTTTTGCGTTTTTATGACGCGAGGGAAAACCTTAGCCCCCCCCCCCTTCGGAGAACAAGGGTTAAGTTTTAAAAGATTTCATAAAGAACATGGTAAAATCTTAAAGCTTTTATAAAATCTTGAAAATTGAAATTTTTGCAGAAAAAAAAGGCTATTCCGGTAGACAATAATTGTTCACCCTGATAAACTTTTTTTCTGGAAAAGTTATTTTTTTAAAAGATTTTATTAAAGCAATATAAATTTTGTATTGTTAAATCTGTTGCAGATTTTAATTTTTGTTTGAGCCTCATCTAGTTCTAACTAATGAATTTATAAACTTCTTTTAAATACCAAAAGCCTTCTTCATGGACACAGCAGATGCTGGAGTGAGATTCTTAACACTTCAGGTTTATCGTAGGGTCTGATTTGTTCACCCGTGAAATTGATCACGACCAGGCTGCTAGCTTTTTTGTTATATATTTCATGAAAATGACGCTAAATATTCCGTAGTTAAGTAGAATCAATTAGAAAAGATGTATTATTCACTAGCTGCTGTCCCATTTTGGTTCAGTTTGGTTGGTATACATACGCGTAGCCACAAACGGGGACTTAAAGAACGACTGATACTTAAAATAAAAGCTTAAGAAACTGATATGTGATTCGTCATATCGAAACACGGTTATGTCTTTATGGACTTGTGTCTAGATTTGTTAAATCATCGAGGCATGCATAGCATAGCCATTGTTCCAGGCCAATGTAATCAAATCTAGATTGAGATAACATTATCCATTACTGTCTACATACAAAATGATGCTTCTGAAAATTTGAATTCAAACAAATCTAGACACAAGTCCACGGCGATATATTACCGTGTTTCCATATGAAGAGTCACATATTTATTTAAAATTGATGCTTTAAAAACAGAATTTTGGCCAGATTCAAGCTTTGAACTGAAAATTTGCCAAAAAAAAGAAGCTCTATAACGCCATATTTATTTGGTACAAGTTGTGATTTTGTAGAAGAACTGAAATTCCGTATGGTGAATTGGGTCTTACGGTAACTGCCGTGAAAGCGTGAAAAGGTCTTTAACCAATGTCTTAAAAGCAGCATTATACCCATACCCCTTTTCAATACCCGTAAATCGTTATCATTGAAAATGAGATTTTTGATTGCATTTTCCTGCATGTAATTCTGTCTGCCAATTTTAAAAGGCAGGCCTGCATTGACCACGATTGGACTATTTTCTTTCGATGTAATGTGTATTGGTATGCCATATGTTATTGTAGTTTTTTCCGTGGTGACTACCCGTAGAAGGCGCCAGCTCATAGATGTTGTTTGTGGTTTAGGATAAGATAATAAGAACCGTTTAAAAGGAATAAATTAGTCATTGCTAATGTAGCTATGAAGTTCAAGTAAACAAGGAGATTAAGGCTGGTCACATAAATATGGCACATTGAGTAAAATAATTGAGTTTCTCTTGAAAAAGAGGTACAGCAAATTTGTCTGCAACAAATCAATTGAAAATATAATTTTTGTGGAACAAATTTGGCAATCGATGAGATAATCGATATCGACACAATTTTGAAGCACGGCAAGAGCTACAAAGCTACAGACCTGTAAATGGTAAAGCTACAATAAGTACGAAAGCAGCATTAGACACTACAAATGTCATGTAGTTGCAACTGGAAGCCAAACTCTTTGTGTTAATCAACAATTTTTTATTATTATTGATGTATGCACTGAAAACCTAAACTGGTCAGTGTACTAACTTTAAGCTAGTCCAGATGGTACGCATCTAGATTAGCTTTAAGTTAGTCAGTATTGCTGGACTAACACGGATGACTAACTTAGCCTAGTCCAACATGCTGGACTAGTCTCATTTTAGTTGCTTGACTAGTTTTAAGTTAGTCTGTTGACCAACGTCATGTTAGTCCAGCAAGCTGGACTAGTTTAGGCTAGTCGCTTGACTAGTTATTGACTTGTTTTAAGTTAGTCCAGATGGTACACATCTTGACTAACACAACATTAGTCCAGCTGGATGGACTAATGTAACATTAGTCCAGCTGCCTTGACTAGCTTACTCAAACTAGTCGATCCCAAATATCTAACCTCAAGCTAGTCCAGCCAACTAGACAAACCTAGTGCAATATATATGCATGCTATGTAGTTGCAGAGTCACAGGATACATTCTTTGATAAAGCTAATCCGTCAATAATGTAGAGAGAGCTTTAAGAGTGACATATGAGTACTACCAAAATAGTCAGTCAGCTGCATGTAAACAAATGATATAATTCACGATACATCAGTAGTACATGATGGTGACATTTATGAGGTCAAACGACGGCACGGTGTTACATGTCTGTGCTGTCCATCATGTTGTCTTCAAAGACTCCACCTGACCAGACTCAGTCTGACTAACATAAGCTATTCAAGCCAGCTTGCTCTTTTGTACCACCAAGGTAGTCAAGCTCTAAGTCTGGCAAACCTCGTCAAGCAAAGTTTCGCACATTAGTCAAGCGGGCTTGACTAGTTTAATACTAGTCAAGCAGGCTTGACTAGTTTGAAATTTGGCTTGACCAACGTCAAACTAGTCAGGCAAGCTGGACTAACCTGCCTGACTAGTTTAAAGTTAGTCAAGCAGCTGCTTGACTAGTTTTTGTTTTCAGTGTGGGATATGGATAGAGATAGGTTAAAAATGTAACTCCATGCTAAAATAGAACTTAACAAACATGCAGGAAGAACTTGTCTGAAAGCTATGACATTTTTTTTCCAAATAACATTTTGAATTTGAAATGAGAAAATATGCTATCATTTACTGAAAACTACATTTTTGGAAATCAGTTTTCTCAAAAGTTGAGAGGGATTGAAAATTGTGGATGGAAATTCTTTCATTGAAGTTTAATATTAGATATCAAAATTCTTTAGTATAAAATCCTCTTAAATTTTTATTTTAATATGAGGAAACCTGAGTTTACTTACATTTTTAGTACAAAATAGTTTTTAACAACAACAAATAAAAGAGATACCTGTTTGATTAATAAACTTTAATGTAGGAATTTCCCTACTTTGTAATATATTTAAGGAATTGTTTATATGAGAAGGTGTGCATTTGAGCCTTCAAAAGGAAGCAATAAAACATAAGTGGTTGCCTCTTCTTCATCATGTAACCCAGTGGTCCTTCAAGTAGTAACTCAAGTGACTGTCGGGACGATCCCAACAACGTGACCAGGTTACACCGTGATCTCAAGTTAAATACTTAGTTGTCGTAATCAAATATCACTGTCAGAAAGAACGTCAAGTGAGAAACAATAAAACACTTAGCAGTATTTTGAAAGTTTCTTAAAACGTGCACTTATCTAGGCAGAACGTGTTTTGCTGATAAGGTTTCTTCTCTATATAAAATGGTTATGTCGATGAAGCAGGGTTTTATTCAATTTCAAATTGTGTTACTATCATGTCATTACGAGAAACATCGGGAAATGTACCTGCATTTCTCTCCCGTAAGAGACAAAGGTAAACCATTGTCCACCGGAATAGACTTTTAAATTTTTTTCTGGATTTTATAAAAGCAATTTAGATTTTAATATGTTCTTTATGAAATCTTTAAAGCTTAAATTGTTTAGAATAACATCTATTCGATTGAAAATTGTCAAACATATTGAATTATTTCAAGACAAAGATCATTTTATCAATTTAGACAGATATTTTAAACATGAAATATACGCGAATAAAATACCCTCTAGGTAATGAAACTGAAGTATGAAACGAAACGTTAAGTAAGTAGCATCAATATGCTGCATGCAGTTACTCCAGAATTGCTTTTCTCTTTAAAGAAAAGATTATCTCGATTTTGATGACGTTTTAGTGTACATCAGGTTAGTACCGGGCCTAAACTTGCGGTTTCCGTAATCGTCTATTCTTCGCCAAAGATTTTGAACATTTATCAGAATAACATTGCACCAAATCACCATCTCTATTGAGTAGTCAAGTGCCTTCAAGTACCTTGGTGTCGTTACAAGGTCACGTTGAGGTTAACTCCCGACTGTCTACTTGTTAGCCATCATGTTACACTGCAATGAAACCGACAGACACTTTGGTTTCTTATTTCCTTGATCAAATTAAAAGATGTTTATAATATAACTTTACTTTTTTATTTCATGACGTCGAACAAATTATAAGAACACTGTAAAAAGTGTGTTTAGAACGTGAAGACAAAGACAAAAGGAATTGTTTGGAGTGTTGACGGTACACGCAGAAAAAAACTGTCCCTTTGATAACACTCAAGAGAGTCTAGCAAGTTTGTCTCTAGTCGGAGTCAAGAATAAAGTAGTTATTTTTACTAAAGTAAAGTAGTCTTCTTAATTTCAGTACAAATGAGACCTTAATTCTTGACTCCAATTAGAGTCAAACATGCCAAATTTACCTGTTTAAAATTATTACATAGCAATGTTTAGTGATCCGACACACATTTAAATATGTTTGCAAAGTCAAGGTAAAGATGTGTTTAGAAAAGTGTTTATTAGCTGAACACAGTGAGATTTTACAGTGAAAAGGGATTTTGAAAACTGACAAGAAAAAAGGTCTCACACCCGCAACGATCTAATTCCATTTTAAATCAAAAATTGGATACAAACTTATATTTTTCTTGCTTCTCAATTTTCTTGCTGTATATTTAACCTCTTCCATTTTCTTCTATATTTTCAGAAAATCCTTCGGAGGGGGGGGGGAGGAAATACCCCCCTGACATTTCACTTATAATAAAATATACGCCATTCACATTCATATTACATAGAAAAAAAGTGGTCAACAAAGCTTTTATACGTAGAACTGCAGACAAAATGTTAACCAAAGTCCTCATTTTAATGATAACGACCAGCGAATTATACACCTCACATAATTGGCTCTACTTTATTACAGATTAATTCAGCGTTATTGTTCATGAAACATATAAAAACGCTAAGTAATCTGACCATAATCAATTCCACGGGTGAATTACGCCAAAACGTAGGTTAAGAATGAAGTGTTAGGAGACTCACGTCAGCATCTGCTGTGTCGATTAAGAAACCTTTTTCTACTGGTGTCTAAATGAAGTTTATAAGTTCATCAGTTAGATATAGAAGAAGCTCTAGACATCCAATTTACGTGAGTAAATAATTTAATTCATCCTCTTCTAAAAGAAATAATAAGCAGGCCAGAAGTATTATGTGACCAGTTAACAAAAACGCCAGAATAAAACGTTTTATGAATGTTGTTTAAATGTTTCATTTACGTTTTAAAAACGTGTTTGATATATACGTTCTTTTAGGACAAGGCGTAAGAGATGAATTCAGACGAAAGCCAAAACGTTTTAAGAACATGTTGTGTTTGCAAGTCCAGTCAAGCCCACATTTTAAGAAACTTTAAAACAACTGCTAAGTGATTTATTATTCTCCTTTTCGTAGAACGATATTTGATTTCGAATGGTAAGTATTTAACCTGAGTTCACTGGGTAACCTAGTCACGTAGTTAGTATCGTCCCGCCAGTCACTTGAGCTTCCACTTGAAGGACCACCAGGTTACATGATAATGACGATGTAAATACTTATTATGTGTCATTGCGTCGTTTAAAGACTCCCCAATTTAATGCAGTATATAACTAAAAACAATTGTTTGGAAAACATGTTTTTATTGAGAATGTGAGCTCTATTTCATGAAGCTTTTAGAATATTCCCAAGTTGGACTGCGGAACAATAACTGAAATCATGTAGAAATATTCCAGATTTTCGGAAAATTGAATTATATTTCATAAAGCAGCCTGGGATACCAAGATACTAGCATGATTATCAGTTCGATTTATTTCCGTGGTAAAACTATTCAAATTTAAAAGAAATAAAAGTAACTTTGATGAACAATAGTTCTTAGCCTAATATCTGATCTTAACTTACTCCTTACTGCCCTTAACTTACTTAACTTCTTGATGGGTAATTTGATCACTCCTTAGTTGGGCAAGTGGAATAAGAGGAAATCGTATTAATTTTGGACATAACAGGCGAACGTAAACATACAAATCAGACTGATTTTTCTCGGTTGGAAAACACAAATAACGTGTGGCAAAAATGGTCACACCATTTGTTTGGGTCCAAAACGCAAGTGTTGGGTGATTCACATAAATTATGACGTCACTATTTCCCCGGCGTATACTTGAACACGCAACAATATAACCCAGAAAATAATGACCCGCAATATGTTGTATACAGGACGTAAATTGCTGGGATTAGAAAAAAACATTGTTTTCAACCTTTTTAGCTGGTTATCAATGTTATCTACAGACTATTCACGACAGGATGGACTGATCAAAATGAAAATATCAGAAATGGCATAATAGGGGACTGTCTTACAATGTTTACGATACATCTGTGGTAATTAGGCATTGTGTCAAACACCTGTCAAACGTCCCTAAAAACTGACATTTTCAGCTTATTTGGTCATGTTAATTTAACATTTGTCAGTCGTTAATTTAAGTCATAGTGTCAACATGATTATTTGACTAATTTATAAAGGATTGACTGAAAGTTTTCCTAATTCTGTAAAAAAATGATATTTTGTCTTTGTGGTTGTATAGTGCGGTATAATGACGTCATAAAAGTGGCAGAGGTGTAACCAATCACAGGGCAAATAGCTGTCATTTATTCATTATAGTTAGATCAATATCGATGGGGTAATTAAAATTGCTCGATTTGTTTTGTCGCTATTGGAACAATGTACTTCAAATGGTCGTGCTCAGTAGGGAAGCATGGACTTGGGTCAGTTAAGTATTCCTATATTCAAATGCATTCATGTGATGATGCCTTTTAAGGGATATCAACCACAAAGTACATAGACATATAGTGTAACAGGCATTACAAAAAGAAAATAGCCTTATTGTGGTCAAAAAGGCTTTTACACAAATAGAACTACGAACTGAAAAGTACAAGAGTTATCAGATTTCTCTTTTCTAATGATAGTGACCAGTGACATATACATCTCAATAACTCCTTTCTAGGTAGACTGGTCTGAAATACATATAAAAGCTAAAAACATGGTCGTCGTCAATTACACGGGTGAACGAGTCAAACGTACGATAAACCGGAAGTGTAAAGAATCACACTCCAGCATATGTTGTGTCCATTAAGAAGGCTTTATCTATTTGTGTCTAAATGAAGTTGTAACTTCATTAGTAAGAAACAGAAGCTCTAGACATCCAATTTACGAGAGTAAATAATTCAGTTCATGCTCTTTCGAGAGAAATAAAAAGAAGGTCTGAAGAATCAAATGAAATGTTTTGATAAAGAATGGTAGTGGTCTTTGAATTATTACCGAGAATAAAAGATTTCCGGCCAACTTTCTTAGGCACAAGCGTAACATATTGCGTTTTTTACATTAATATGCTTGCTAATTTTTACTTTAAAAACACATTTTTGTTTATCAAATATATTATATAACACCAAAGTCAGTCTGATTGAACCCATTTGGTAACATTATTATTTCTACACTTTCTTGACCATTTGAAAAATGATAACGTATCTGTTGCCATTATTGGCGACGTGCAATCAAAAAGCTCTTGTGATAAAATAATGACCCGATGTTACAAAGTACACATTGTGTGTGACCCACATGCATGTGAAAAGAGTGGGGCTACACTGTATGAAACGCAACATGGATGTCGACAAAGGTAAAACAATGGTAATGCATTTTTTAATTAATATTTTTTGCTATTTTCCGGGATGTTTCAGCTTCTAATTTAATACATGTTACTAATGTGACTCTTGTCTACAAACTAAACAACTAACATGTTTTATCATGGGCTTAACAAATTTAAACAAGATATAATATATATGTCAGCGACATGAAAATGGCTAATTTGAACGCTTTATCGGAGAATCAGCCATTTATAAGTTTTAAGGGTAAATGACCTATGCATCTGACCAGGAAAATGTGAATCCTAACTATTTTTAAACATGAAAAGATAAATAGTTTCCACTGCATTTACGGGGACTCGAACCATGGATTATGGCAGGGGTTAGTCATGCATTACGAAGTAAGGGACCTACCGCTGAGCTATCAAAGCAGCATTGAGATCGTGAACTAAAATCTAAAACATAAACATTAGAATGCCGTATTTT
>JXSR01S062809.1:0-10212 GCA_000969725.1 Ophiothrix spiculata
GTGAATTGCCTAAGAACCTCATAAGGACTTTTCTAGTTTCATGATATTTTAGTACCATGAAGACTCGTTCATCAAACGTACTGCGCACTCACTGCCATTCTTAGAGTTCTTGAAGTCCGAATAAGCAAGCATCTTCAATGCTTAAAGTCTCTTTTCTTCCATGGCTAATATTTCTTGATGATGTTATGTAATCTCTTTGGAAAAGATGAACACGAAGTTTAGAGAGAACAGTTTTTCAAGTTAATTCACCACCATTCTCCTTTTTAAGACTCTGAATCCCTATTTAATGTTGCTAAGTGACTTACTCATATGAATGGACAGCTTATCACTTATTATCACACTTCAAGCTCAAGATCAATACATGATTAATGATATTGAGTAATTTGTACATTCTGGTCCTACAATTATTTTTTATTAACAGGAAAGGCGCTGAATATCAAAAACCAATGTTCAATCAGTTTTCTGAAAAAATGGCACAAATGTTTTTTTTTTTAAATTTGTGTTTAAGGGTACGAGGAATCCAAATGCTCAGGAAAATGTGAATCCTGACTATTTTTCAATGATGAAAAGATAAATAGTTTCCACTGCCTTTGCGGGGACTCGAACCATGGATTAGGGCGGGGGTTAGTCATGCATTACAAAGCGAGAGATCTACCGCTGAGCTATCAAGGTAGCGTTGAGATTGTGAACTGAAATCTAAAACATAAACATTATAATGCCGTATTTTTCTTTTGCTTACATAAAAATTGTAATTTTTGTATCATTGGAATGCTCAATTTGTAAGTAAATTATGCGAATGCGTATATCAGACGAAATGTAGATAATGTAGATACTAAAAACAGACAATTCACAGCTCAAATAACGCGAACTCAGAGTCGTAATTAACGTCAGGTTTTTGGGGCAAAACAACGCGGGCTCGTTACATTATCATTCAAAATCAACTCAGCATATTTTTAAAATATTGTTTGTAATTCAATAAGAAGTATCAAGCCTACAATCTGTCAAACTTTGAAACCAGTCGAATTGTTCAAAAATCATGAAATTATGAGGTTTCGGCGAAAAATGGTCAACTTTTTCGAAGTAGTCTTTAGGCGTCATTTTGACCTTGATAATTGCCATGAAATCACTAGTAAAAGTATTTTGTATAAACTAAAGACTCTATTCAATATGTACGCAAAAAATTGTGATATTCTGATGGGTGTAAGTAGGTAAAAACTTGCAGTAAACATGACATTCAGCCGAGCGAGACGTTGTTAGGGACTGTAGCCTTAATGAAGTACATCTCTAGTTTGTAGAGGCGGAAGGTTATAAAACAAACAACATTTAAAAGCTTGAAGTTTTTCCTTTACAGTGATTTATCACCATATTACCCTAGTCTTTTAGTTTCGACACAGAGGGCGCTTTTAAATTTGCACATTTTTTATTGAGACACACTGTAGGGCAAAATGAGATACATTATGAGCCGATTTTCAAGTTGAGACACTTTTGCCAATTTGGGATACTTTTGAATACTAGTGTGTTTAGTTAGTATAAATGTTGGTTTTCAATTAGACTTCTGGGTTTCAGAATAGCAAAAGCTGGACTGATAGTGGGTAAAAGAGGGACTTTGCGACAGAACACGTCAATAAGCTGGTGAAAATAGGCAGCAAAATATTTCAGGATCTCTTTACAAGTCTCGGTGATGCCGGATTCCATTTATTTCCATGAGTAAAGTAAAACAAAAAGTAAATTTGGTGGTGACACTTTTCAGTGCATCAAGAGGTGCCCATCTCCTTTTCATAGCGATTGGGCCAGGTTATATAAATTGCTGTGAGCGGGTCGCTAGGCCACTGCACAACGAACCTGTTACTTCCCCAGCCAAGACCGGTACCCATTTATACACCTGGGTCGAGAGGAGCACATTCGAGTAAAGTGTCTTGCTCAAGGGCACAAGGAGCTCGGCACGAGCAGGGCTCGAACACTCGACGACGATACATACATACATACATACATATTATTTTTATAGTGCGCTTATTCTTAAACAAGGTCTAAGCGCATTAACAATACATTCTTAAAATCACAATAATAAATACAATACACAAAAAAATATATATGACCAGCGGTGGAGAACCGTTAGTCAACCCTCAGGGTGGAAATCCTAAGAGCTTACAAAATATGATATTTTAAAAGAAAATAAATAGGTGACTAAGATCCAACTTCTTTCACCGGATTCCAGTGCTCTAACCGCTTGGCCACGCTCCCCTCAAGTAAACATATCCATTTATTATCGAGGTATTAGAATAAGTTCATGGACATTTTAATAATATGCGTATGCTTCGTCGAGGACGGTTGAAGAATGCTAACCCATGAAGCGCCAACATTCTTTTTTTCGGTTGTCAATAGGGTTGGGGTATAAGACTGGCTTTATGCCATTTTTGACAATTTTGAATGGTAATGGAAAGAGCAATACGACACTTTGCGGATAATTATCTTCATTTCTCATTTATTATATTCTTAGTAATCTTCAAGGTATCCTTACATACAGAAAAAAAGTTGTGTTAACAAGGGAACATGGTTAACAGGTTGGGTTAAATTTTGAACAATGTTGGGTAAAATTTGACACAATGTTGGGTAATGGTGTACGTTAACCATGTTCCCTTTTTAACACAACTTTTTCCGTGTGTAATGCGATTATAAATGTCTTTCAATGCCAGGCTTAAAGAAAATTGATATTGTATTTAACGTGAATATTGTTTTCAGGGAATTTATTTAGATAGAAATAAATATTGAACACATTTAAGATACTTTTATTATTATATTTTTAAGATGACGTGTATGAATATAATTGCATTATCACTAGTAGCGGGAATTACTAATGCTCCATATTAACCTAGATTTGTTGATGGTAAGACAATCATTGGAATACCAGACTGCGCACAGATTGTTACAAGTGTTAAAATTATAACATTTACAAATTTTGTTTGGATTTGAAATATCCTGCAATCGACAAAAATCACAAACGATTTGTCTCTGTAAAGTGATGACCGGCAATTTCTTATCCCAAGAATGTCAAACGAGTAGGTCGTGATTTTATGGTGGGACCGATTTGCGTCAAATATCACCTATCTCATCTATACCTTCTAGGTAATAGTGGATTAGAGTTGATAAGTAGCTTTATTGTGGTCGTATTCGTAATAAGTATTCTGAATTGTAAATGAATTTAAGTATTCTCAGTATTATGATATTTCGTTTGATTTAGCATAGTTACTATAAAAACATTTCGCACAATGTACTTACCTTTTCCGTACCAAACATATCTATACTCTGGATAAACTAGCTTATCAACTTTAACTATCTATTAGTGTTACCTTCCCTTTTAATTTTGGTTTAATTCTAATTTGGTTTTGATAACCACTGAATCGCCTTTAATATCTTACCAAATGTGTCAAAGACGATGAGCAAATAGATAATCAAAAAAGCGTCGTATGTCCTTTGGGTCCGGGTATACGATTGGCTCTCCAGCCATTTGTTTTTGAGACAATTTTGAAACGTGATAAAAAGAGCAATAAGGTACCTTGTGGAATCAATTGTTTTTAGATGTCATTTATTTTCTTCTTATTAATCCGTATGGTATTCCTAATGCGATTATAAGTGCCTTTGAATGCCGGGCTAAACAGTTTTGAAATGGTACTTAAGGGGAATACTGTTTTTAGGGATTAATAATTTGGTTCTTAATAGAAAAACAAAACTATCTAATATACTTATAAAGATATAAAATTTGATTAACGTATTTTTAAGATGACGTAAATAAATATAATTGAATTATCACGGCTAACGGGAATTACTCGTGCTCCATATTAACCTAAATTGTTAATAGTAAGAAATTCACTGGAGTACAAATCACCAACTTTAAAGTTAGTTTACATCTTTCATAAGTTAGGTACATACACCATTTACTGGAGTACCAGATGGCACTATTAAAATGTTTTACTTAGTTTATAGCATTCATGAGTTGCACTGGAAAACATAACCGTATTTTTTTCGCTTGACAGTTAAATCCCATAATACAATTTAACGGTCGTAAAGTTTATTTTACGGCAAGTTTCCGTATTCTAGCGTCGTCGCAGTTTATTGTTTTGTTTTTGTTTTCCTGCGGTAATATCTCAATAATATTTTTCGAGTTATGTTATCATGGAAATTTATTGAATGTCGTATATAGTTATCTTTTACTTTCCTCCTTTAATACCTACTGCAACAAATTTGGTATGGTTATCCGGGCATTTTAATTGTCTTTCAAATGCAATATTTTCAAGACAATCGAAAAAAACCATTATGAGATCTATGGCTCGAAATGTTCGAAATGTGAGCCAAGGAAAAGCCCATTGACTTGTACACAAAATTGTGAAAAATTACTAATCTTTCAAAAGTCGTCATGCCAAAAGTTGAAATTCTACAAGAATCATTTTTCCCACACGTTTTAATGAAAGCAAATCCCTGCCCCAAATTAATTGTAGGTGATGTATTAATTATAGTTTGGTGAGGATAAACTTTGTCATTTTCAAGGTATTTCCACTATTAGTTTCAACAATGTTCAAAGGTCAACATTTTAATGACAAGTTTCGTACGTTGTGAAAACGTGGCTGAATAACAGTAATGATTTTTGTAAATGCATAATATCGTAATTGCACGGATTAACAGTAACAAATAAACCAAAGTCTATTGGATCAGGTTGATTATTGAGATAATCCATGTTTGATCACCCTGTATACCAAAAATGCAGCAAAATGGTCATAGTAAGCAGAAATTTGAATGTAACTTGTCTCAAGCATTGTCAACTAAAGTACTCACCAAATAGCCCATGGAGGCATACAATCCTTTTGAAATGTATATGATTTTAACCGCCCTGTATATTTCACCGTATGGATATTAAGTGAAAAGTTATATTTTTTTATTGAGAGCCCTGTGTTTTATCAATATAAATCCATACCTGTTTTGTTTTATGTTGATGGCTGTGCAGAATAAAAGAGGTCTTAAAGAGAACAAAATTAACGCATTTTTTTTAGTTACAACCTGTATAATTATCACACACCCTGTGATAATGTCAGTATCATTGTATATTTGGTAACCTTGTAGTATGAGCTTTTAAAAAATGTATACTTTTATGGTGTTAAGATGTTCATATTTAATCCTGTGTTAAAATATCTAGATTGGTGATGTTTTTCTCATTTAGCGGTATGTTACACTTTTTCTGACCAATTCATGACTTATGATCATGTACAATAGGTGAACAAAATGGTAAAGTTATAGGTAATTTCACATGCAGTCACTAAAATAGTCCTCAAAAAGTAGGGTCTTGAGAGTACGCTTGAACTGACTAGTCATTACTGGAGCAGCGTTCCTGATTATTGAAAGCAAATTTTGCCAAAGTTTGGGTCCAGAAACGGCGAATGATCTTTGTCCGTATAGATTTTTTTCTTGGACGCTGCGAATGAAATCCTCAAGAGACTTGAGATGTGGATCTGAGAGTCCGAGCTGGTATATATCGGCAAAGCAAATTGGCAAGGTATGCAGGAGAGTGATAGTGGAAAGTCTTAAACAACAGAGTAATGTGATCTCTGCGTTTAGTCAGTGTGACAAGACGGGCCGAAGCGTTCTTGGGTCTTTGGAGTTTTTAAGATCGTTGTCAGGAAGGCCCACAAGGAGAAAATTACCGCAGTCGAGGCGTGAGGTTATGAAAGTGTGTACTAGACGCTCAGTGGTAACATTGTTGAGGTATTTCCTAATTCTATAAAGATAAAAGCCCAGCCACTGCGACAAACGTTGCTTATGTGAGTCTTTAGCAAGATCGAGATGAAAAGTGACACCGAGATAGCGGGCTTCAGACGCTTAAGTTGAGTGGAGGAGTTTTGATAGATTTTGCGTTTTTCATTTGGAGATCGACACATTTCCAAAGAATCGGACTGCAAGATTGATCTAAAGACTTTTTTTAAATATTTCTAGTTAGAGTATACTCCTATTTCTCATGTAATATTTATGTGAAATGCTTTTTTTGAGACAAAGTCATCGAACATATCTGGCAGTTGATTTTGAGAAAATCTAAACATAAAAACACCAACTTCAAGCTTAAAGGTAAATATATCATAAACATTTAGAATCTTTAATTGTTTAAACAAAGAAGCAGAATGGCTTCTATATTGGCTATTTGTAATCGATCTCACAGCCCTTTTTTGCAATTTGAATATCTTATCTATAATAGCTATGGCACGTATTTCCCCAAACTAAGATATTATAACTTCAGCTCATTAGACCTTGAATAACAACAAAAATCAGAGGGAAGGAAATTGCTGAAACACTTTGAGAATAGTTAAGTATATGAACTTTCAACTTTTTCTGAATTTTAATAGTGAAAGAGAATGTTATCGATTAAATAAAGTGATGTGGAGAAATCTGGCCAACAAAGTAAAAACGGTGTATACATGTGCGTTGCAGACAAATTGCAAGCTACTTCGTTTTGCCTTGGAGAAATCCTGTGCAAATGAGCAGACGATCAAATCTCTTTAATGTTTTAAGGCATGCAGTATCTAACATAATTTATGTACATTCAACTTTTTTAGGAATGAAATGAAGTGAAATTTGCGGAACTATGATTTATAAATGCACATACTCAGTTTTTACTTTGTGGGACAGATGTGTTTGTCAGGATAAGGGTCGACATGGTATATAATAAATACATTAAATTTAATTCATAAGAAATGCCATGAAAGCCATGAACAATTTGCCATGAAAGCCAGCATTGGCCAGTGTCACTGTTAGACTTAATGCTACGCTTTAGCGCAAGATCAACAGTTAGTGGACGGGCGCAAACTTGGAGCAGAGCAAACTAGGAGATGGGAGTGAGCGGTTGGTGGTAGTGGGGACAGAATATGGCTATCCCTAGGAAGCCGTTTTGTGCTGTGGCAGAAATAGTGCACATAAATTTACAATCAGTACGCAGTGTTCTACATATCGTCGCCCTCATCACATACCGGTCCATTTGTAAAGTCATTTGTTTGCGTAAATAATATTTTCACATACTGATCTATAACTTAAGTATCATGTAAATTATTGTTGATAAAACAATATATCAAATGTTTTGAGCAAATTTTAAACTTAAAAGTGTGTTTTTTATAATAATACCAAATACAGTAAATTTGAATAAAGAAATTATTTGTCAGAGATCAAATAAAACTGATATGGTAATATAGATCGGTATGTGATGTGCTTTTTACCGATTTTGAAATCAATCAATCAATCAATGATACAAGTACTTGCATAACATGCATACCCCATGAAGGAGAAATAGATCAGTATGTGATGCGACCGACGATATATAACAGCCAGGAATACCTTGGCGGTAGCGGAGGAAAACTCCACCGTGAACATTGAACTTGATGCGGCGAAGTTTGTCAAACTTAACGCGAGCCGAGATTTACTCATGATCGATTGTGGTAGGGATTGTATGTATTGTCAAAGAGGCCTCCAACTAGCGACCTATATAGTCAAGATTGTGTTAAGATTGGGACAAACAGATAAGAACAGTGCACTTGTACAAGAACTTGAATCACTTTCACGGCATGGCATTAGTTTAGTATTTGATTAATAGATTCATTAAATTTTGCATTATGTTCTTTTATTATAAATCATGTTAGGTCTTTGATTATTTCTTTCGAATGTTTAGGATCCGGGTTTGACAGTGTTCCATGACTACAGGCAGCCAATGATTTCGAATCGCAGCACACACAATGTTGTGGTCTTTCCAGCTTGAACACAATGAAGTGGATAAATTCGAACGAACCGTGTTGGGATCCCAGTCACGTCAATAATTATATCAGCCTCATTATGTGGATCTGTATTGGCGTTGAAGACCTGCAAGGACACATAATTAAGAAATTAATTAATTAATTATAGTTTAAGTGAATCCAGGCTGTTTGAGGCTTTGCCGATCTCAGCCAATTCCATAGAATGAAACACAAGCATCCTGGTATAGGCCATTCCTATAATTTGCATATTTCCGCCTCTGGGGATATCAGATCTCAAAACTCAATTACGATGCGTCAAGCTGAACTCATACTCAAAACGCAATGCGTTACGTTTCCGATAATTTTCACCGCAAACGGCACCGCAAATGAATTCACACTCAAAACGCAAACGGACTGCAGCAGCTGATGACATAAAAACGCAAAGGAAAGTTCAACTTTTCTCAACTCGATTTGCGTTGCCGCAAGTGGTGTTGCGTTTTGATATCGATTGATCGGAACTCCTCAAATATTTTACTGCACATGCTCGGTGCGTCGTGCGTTTGCGTTTGCGTTGAGTCTGAATTCAACTTTATGCATGCATCGTGACTGTCTAAAACGCAGATAGGCCTATGGGTCCTACGTATAAAATCAATCACATAAATGCATCACGTAGTACACTGCCGATAATTGTGATGACGTTCTTGAAAAAATAGCATAAATGGAGTCAAAAATATCAACCGCACTTTTCCTCAAGGATCAATTCTAGGGGTCATTTTATTTATATTATATGTTAATTATATTGTAAACACAACTTCCATTATCCTTGAATTGAAAATAAAAATGAAGTTAACACTGTCTCTAAATGTGGACATTTTAAAAAGGTAGTGTGCACATCGAACACAATTACATTTAATTGTCTGTGTTGTTTTTAGCAAGTGCACTTTTTTGTTTCCAGTGTACAAAAACATACCTTGGGTTGCTGATTGTCATCTTGAATGAAACTCAGGTCTCCATTGCTCATTCCGATTTCAATCTTAATTTGCTCTATCCAAGAGTGCAGAGTATCATCGTGGTAATTGCCCTCAGTTTGTAGGCCAGTAAATCGACGGATTGCGCCAAGGTCGACTTCTATCCACGGCGCTTCGTCACTCTTCTCAGAAACCCAGAATTTGGTCTGGCCTAGTCTAGCATACCGTGGTTCGCGATTGAAATATTCTGGTTTCTTTTGATAAGAGGATGCGGTGATGCTTGTGTCAGGAATGGAACCATCAGCCATTCCGAGAGGCCCAGGATTGCATTCTTTTCAATAGAAAAGAATGAGAGATAATAAAAATGTATTGTTAGTTCTTGATCCCACTATAGCATGATATGACTTCCGTTGCATTTGCGATATGGTTTGCCCAATGCATCGGGAATGCAAAGGCAGGGGCGTAGCTAGGGAGGGGCAAGGGGGGGGGGGAGGAGACAAGTTGCCCGGGGCACCACCTCTATGCCAAATTTGCCACTACATGAACAATAATTGAACCAACAACAGGGGACATACTGCTGAAATTAGCAAATTGTTGCCTAATATTTTTCGTACCCTTAACAGTTAACTGCATAAGGTACCCACACTTCCGTTAGTGCATAAGGGGGGCGGGGGTTCCATAGTACCCCTTATAAAAAACACTTTCCCGCCCGAAATTTTTAATAATCGTTACACTATATATAGGTACACTAATCACTACCATATTTCATGAAAAAAATACGTGGCGTTTCAAAATGACGGCCAAATAACCACTAATCTCGATTTCGGCCAAAATTTGAAAAAACAACTTCCCGAAGGAATTTTCCAATGAAATTTGGCTCAAATTAGGAGATAATGAATACATTGACATTGTTGACATAAAATTTAGAAAATTTTACACCAGGGTTGTTTTATGGGCAAATCATTTTTTTCGCAACCCTCTAAATGCTAATTTATGCTTATTAGCTCGAAAACGTCGCGGTCGATCTCAATTTTTTTTTCGCCAAAACAAGCGCAACTACTATTTGGGCAATTACAAAAATTAACAGCCCGAAATATTGCGGCGTTAAAATGCGAGAACCGAAAAACCAAATGTTGGGTACCATGGAACCCCCCCCCCCCCCCGTTATGCAGTTAAGTGTTAAGATTTCGATAGTTTTTTAGTTTAAATAAGTAAATATTACTGCAAAAAAAACACACACTATTTGCGCTCTGGAAATTATTTTAGCAGAAATTACCCATTTTATCCACAAAAAGAGGCCCGTGCGCCAGACACCCTCGCTACGCCCCTGTGCAGCAAACGTATAGGGAGAACATCGTAAGAACTTTATACTTGCATTGAAACTAATGACAGTGTTTTAAGAGTACTTTTTAATCCCGAAATATTTGTGAAAAAGAATATAGTTTTGACGGCTTTTTAAATTATCTGATATATTTAGAGCTTTACCC
>JXSR01S062813.1:3107-14970 GCA_000969725.1 Ophiothrix spiculata
ACAAAAAAAAAAAGAAAATATTTACGACGGATTACGAATGATTACATCTTGTCAATGGTGAATCAATGGTCTGTGCCTGTCGTGCGGAAATATTTTAGTACGGTTAATTAGTTTTCAATTGTTTCCCTAACAAATTTGTTATGTAGAATTTGTTAACTAAAAAGCTCTAAAACTCCAACTAAAAGCCTGCTTTTTTAATTGTTCTCAACCAACAATTTGTTGACAAAAACGTTAACTACGGAATTGAACTGACAAAGAATATAACATCTGTGCCAAACCTGAGGATAAGCATGATTAAGTCGGGCATTGGTGTTATGGGTCAGTTATATTTGTGTTATCTGGTGGCAACCCAATTATTAGAGGACGAGTCTTACTCTGTATCTCTGCAACGGATAATTTGAAAACTCTATATATTTTTCTCGCATTTAAGGGCATTCCATGTTATATAAAGATTAAAAAGTGCAAAATGAAAGCGAAAATAAACCTCCGTCCATAACTCATGCAAATAATTATGATACGATGTGTTATATAAGATTGGTAAAGGCAAAACTTCTCCTCTTAAATTTAATAGTAAGTAAATACATGATGCATCCCGGCCTAAGACTTAATTGTCCTTTCGATACCGCGTCTCCGACTATAATATCACGGTATCAACAGGTAATTTTCAAAACGCTTGTTTAATACGTGAGTATACTCCAGATCAATTTACCTCGAAACTAATTGGTTCTTATTAAATCTAGACCTAATTTGTATTCCTGTTAAGTGCATATTCCCAGGCTATTTGTCCTCTCCAATTTAATACTACTTCACTAGATATGCATAAACATTGTGCCTTTTAATATTCCTGTCTTAGATGTTCAATCTCGAAATGGAGTATATAAGAAAATATTCGGCTTGTCATATTAAAAGGTTGATCAAAAGCATTCTTAAAAGAACGATGCACCCAAGTTGAAAAGCAGGTAAAATAATTTAAAACGTAAATGTTAGTCTATTTTACATGTTTCAAAACATTTCAATCCAATCAAATAATGATATTCAAATTAAAATTGAGATTGCAACAAGGATATCCATTCCCTTTCATCAATTCTATGATACGTCGTGGTCTTCCGATTCAGTTTTTTATATCCGTCCTTATGTAAATCGGTGTCAGCTTCAGGAGATATATTAGTAGGGACTTTAACCCTAGTTTTGTTTAGGCTTTCCATCATAGTTTTTCATTTGCTATTAATGACTGTGATCGCAAGTTCTACAGCATGGTTTTGTTCTTATCCATTGTTATGAGTTTTCCTTCTCCTGCTCTATATAATCAACCTTATTGCATGTTTCACATATATCATTTTCTTCTTTTATTATCTTTTTCAAGAATACTTTTGCTGGATAAATGTTGCTAACTACTTGTGAAATTGATATAAATAAAATATAAAAAAGGGCGTTTCACGTATATGTTATAAAATTCATGATCTATATTGGGTCTTCCCAATCAGCCGAGTGGAAGTTCCCGCCACAAGCTATAATAGTTTGAGTCCCTTCAAATACAGTGGAAACTAATTCACTATTCAAAAAATATCAAGTCTGATTCGCATTTTTCTAAGCAGTTAAAGTCATGTAGCCTTCAGTAAACATAATACATGTTCTACATTAGGATTAGATAAATAGATTTTTGAAATATTGTAGTGATTGAGTGAATCGCCAATTATTTTTGTCCGCTTTAAGGACTTTTGGAAACAAAAATAATAACAATTTTTTATTAATATGTTACAAAGTAAATTGAAGAAAAACAGATCAAGCAAAAAGGTTTTTCTCGCTTAGGCAAATTCAATTTGTGTATACTTTCAATGTGAATCAAGTTGAGGAAAGCAGCCATCCGTGAAAATGCGTCATGATTTTTTGTGAACAACATAAATAACAACACAGTAAATAGAACATCTTTGCGCGGGCTGTTTTGCTATACAAGCATTTTGTTTTCTCGCTTCTCTCAACAATTATTGAAGTCAACAGTATATAACATCTGTACCAAACCTGAGGATAAGCATGATTAAGTCGGGCATTGGTGTTATGGGTGAATGGGTTACTTAAATTTGTTTTATCCGGTGGCAACCCACTTTGAGGACAAGTTTTACTTTGTATCTCGGCAACGGATAATCTGAAAAGTCTATATTTTTTCGCGTTTAAGGGCATTCCGAGTTATATAAAGAATAAAAAGTGCAAAATAAAAGCGAAAATGAATTTCCGTCCATAAACTGATTACTCATACAAATAAATATGATACGGTGTGTTATAAGATGGGTACTAGGCAACACTTCTCCTCTTTAATTTAATAGTAAGAAAATACATGATGCATCCCGGTCTAGGACTTAATTGTCCTTTCGATACCGCGTCTCCGACTAATATCACAGTATCAACAGGTAATCTTCCAAACGCTTGTTTAATACGTGAGTATACTCAAGATCAATTTACCTCGAAACTAATTGGCATTATTAAATCTAGACCTAATTTGTATTCGCGTTAAGTGTATATACCCAGGCTATTTGTCCTATCCAATTACTACTTCACTAGTAGCATGGTGCACCCATAGTATGCCAATAATAGTCTGTATTCAATTTTGAAATGGAGAATATAGGAAAATGATATTCGGCTTGTCATATCAAAAGGCTAATCAAAAGCATACTTAAAAGATCGGATGCAGCGAAGTTGAAAAGCAGGCAAAATCATTAAAACGTAAATTTTAGTCTAGTTTACATGTTTCAAAACATTTTAATCCAATCCAATCAAACAATGATATGCAAATCAAAATTGAGATTGCAACAAGGATATGAATTTCGTTTCATCAATTCGATGATACTTATAGTCTTGTGATTCAGCTTTTCATATCCAGGTACAGGTAAAAAGCTGGCCCATTCTTTTACATGTTAAATAAAGGTAAGCAATTTAATTTCCCGGCAAAATAAATGAATAGCTCTTATTCTTGCCTTAGTTTTCTTCAAGTTAATGAAGTATCCCTGCAGTTAAAGGTGAAATTTGATGTGGGTTTATTTCGCGAGAGCCTATTTCAAAGTGGCGTCTGCTACGTCAGCCAAAATGTTTGCGTGTGTGGATCACAACTATTTGAAACTCCTAACATATCTATTGACCTTATTCAACAGTTCTAAATAACCGATGTCACGCCAATTAATAACACAGTGCATCAGAACACATGTACTTAATGTCCTATACTTGAAAACACAACGATAGAAGCCAGAAAATGGTCATCAGTTATGTTGAATATAGGACGTAAATCGCTAGGATTAGAAAAACTATTGTTTTCAACCTTTTTAGCTGGTTATCAATGTTATCTACAGACTATGAACGAAACAATGAACTGTTCAAATCCCGAATTAGAATACCAGAAAAAGTAAAATATAGGGTTTTTTTTACAATTTTTTCGAGTCCTCTGTGGTATTTTGGATATTGAGTCAAACGCCAGTCAAACACCCCTAAAAATCCACATTTTCAGCTGATTTGATCATGTAAATTTACAGTTTTATCAGTCGGTTATTTTCTTCATAGTTTTAACATGATTAGTTGACTAAGTTTATAGAGGATTGACTGAAAGTTTTCCTAATCTTGTAAAAATAAATTCATTATTATTTTTCTATGTGTTTGCATGGTACATTTAGAGTAAGGTAATAATGACATCATGAAAGGGGCGCGGCAGAGGTGTAACCAATCACAGGGCGAACAATCATTGTAAATAGATCGATATCGATGGGGTAATGAGATTTTAAATAGGGCGCAGCGTCTAGTTAAAATCAGTTTACATAGGTGAGTACCCCCATATCAGTATTCACTTCTTTATTGGGACTCGTCAATTTAGGTTGTAAACCTTAAAGTAATAAATTAATGTAAAGCATCTAAATAGGGCATGCATCTATTGTGACTTTTCTTGAACATATGTTGAAGGTGTTAATCACCAATTGTTGTCAAAGCATTAATTTGCATTGGTATAGGCCTGCACTGTCACAGTGGTCATACGTTTGTCAGGCTTTCATCTGAGTAGACAGGAAAAACCGACCCCAACTCCCAATAGCTACAATGTATGTTTGTAAGGTCAACAATGATTAATTATTAGTTCAAAATATGTGTTTGTATGATTTGTTCCCAATTGCAAATGAAAACGATTATCAAAAGAGTAATTTATTACAATCTATGTAAATTAGACAACTACATGTCTATGTCGGAGGACGTTTAACATTTATCATTTAATGATGTCATTAAAATAATAAGCATTTCTTAAGTAAATCGGTGGTAACCTCGGAACAAGTAATTGATGATTATAAAAGTATTATGCATGTAAAATATAAATATACTATCAATTATCGAACAAGAATAAAGTGCCCAACCCGTAAGACGCCTTGTGAGGCAAACGTAATGTCCCGCGTATTCGAGTTGACGGATCTAATGTCCACTTGTAGGTTACATAAACCCTGCCTGCAGACGTCCCTTGTGACGCTCTTCTGATGTCGCAGGTATCCAAGTTGAGGGATCTTCGGTATGTCCACTCGTGGGGCCAATCAAATCCTAATATGCCATAACCATATGCCCAGCCCGAGACACCCTCGTGAACGTGCACTTCCATTTCCGGGAAGCGTAATTTCTTTTTACAACCTTAATGGGCCGTAAGGTAAATATTAGCTTGTATACGGAATAAATCGATATTACTATGTATTATACTAGAGAGAGAGATAACAATACGGCCCATTAAGGTTGCAAAAATTGTGATCTTAATGTTCGCTCGTTGGGGGCCATGTTCAAGGTATTTTATGGCATTTGCGCTGATTGACTATTAAGGTAATTATAATATCAGCATGTAGTGTAACATATTGATGTTCATGCAATTATTATTATCTGATTGAATATCTATACGTAAAGAAAATATTGTTCAATTGCTTATGTGCATAAAGATTTGCAGAGCAAATTATGTAACTCAACAGAAATATATATATATATTGAATAAAGTTTACTCAGATGGCAGAATGCATACTTCCTATATAACATCTCTATTGTCTTATCACTTGTGTCGAATCCTTAGGCAATTGAAATTGTTTTGTCACAATAGAACAATGTACTTCAAATGGTTGTGGGATGAATGCAAAGAAAAAAGGTCAGGCAAACCATGGACTATGGGCATTGTATGTAGTCAGATGCTCAGGGTAGATTTAGGAAAATAATAAATAATGAAAAATATAAAAAAACCAATAACGATAACCATCTGCTGCGCGTCTCATCTTATAGATTCTAATGACTCGCCATCCAATACCAAGACATAGTATATCTGATACTCATGATAATGGTCCCGTAGTACATAACATATTAGCAGAAGCCGGGCTTATCCCAACAGTGCATATGCATCAAAGACATCAGGAAGATATATGTGTAATAGCAACCAATTTACACAAATTAGGAAGAATTGAATGTTGACATTTTTACAAGTATCAAGGGTTTGCCTGAACTCTTACACACATTAGAGAATAAAGGTGACAGGGTTACATTTTTATGAGCACTTTCGGTTTGTAAGTATACAAGTACTTATTAAGTTTTCATATGTTGGGCTGTGCCAGGCAGTTGGCCTGACCAACGCTCGGACTTAGAAAGATAGAAAAATATAAAGAATTTTCGATTTTAGATGCAGGAGGAAGCCGAAATGCTTGGAGAACCCCGCAAAGACGAGTATGGATTAGTGATGCATCGATATTAAAGCCTTTTTTTCACCGATACCGATTACCGATTAGTTGTAGAAATTGTCGGCCGATACCGATACCGATCAATTGTTTCACGATGTTCACGGACTTGAAAGCGTTCCATGCACTGATGAATCAGTGCATTTTAACTAAAACAATGACCATTATGAAGGGTTAGTTGAAATCCTGTTCGTAATAAATACTTGCAGTAAAAATGCAGGATTTTACTTTCTAAAGTCCAAATTTGGGTTTTATGCGTTGCATTCTATTTTGGTTCCTGACGAATTTGCATTTACAATATGTTACGCGATATTTTTTGTGAATAATAGGTTTATCGGTTGACATTATCGGTAAGTTGGTGTTTTTACCAATTCCAATGCAGAACTGATAAGGCAAGTATCGGTGCCGATATATCGGTTATCGATCAATCGCTGGAACACTATTATGGATCGGTAACCAAATTAATGCACAAAATTAGTCCGACTGGGAATCGAAACCTGTCCGCAGGGGTGAAAGGCTTCGCCGACCCGCCCCGTACCACTTGTCGAAAAAAATGAAGATATATATACGAGGAATGTTCTGACGATATGAGTGGCAAGACGCGAATGGAGATTTTGAATAACTGGCATCTAATTTCAAAACAAAATGGAGAGCTCATTGACTATAATTCAAGTTTAAAATGCCATTTTTCCAGGTGGTGTAATTTCTCATGTTTAGTTGATCACATTCATCTATTTTGCTATGGTATCATCTAATAACCATGATAACTTTTGACTTGATTATTATTTACTGTCGTGGGTTTCGATTTTTAAATGGGAAATGAAGAAAGAAGGTATGATATATTATGTATCATTCGAAAGCTGGGAATATAGCAAATTGAATTGAGTAACAAATTCACTTTTGAAAAGCAGAACTCGGATGATTAGTATATATCTCTAAATGACGTTTCTGAACAAAAAAGGGGCCAACTGCTGTTTCACTTTCATTTACCTAATTGCACGAAGAAAGCAGATATGCCCTCGCAAATAATAGTCCATATCAACAATCCGCAGAATATATTTATGCAAGATACATGAGGGCTTTCCAATGTCGATGTTAGTCTCTATTCAAAAGCAGGGGTCACCGCCGATTACCAATTTAAATTTGTGTCAATAACCTTGGTTATGTTAACAATACTCATCCTTCCTTAACCCATGTCTTACCAAGGGGGGAGGGGGGGGGGGGGGTTACCAACCCCTAACGGATGATTCCCTATCGCATAAAAACGCAAAAACGAATATGACCTAGGGGTTTTGGGTAGTTGCAAGTTCATCCTTTGCTGTCATTTTAGCGGAAAAAAATCGTAGGTACCACCTTCAGGGGGTCAGGGTACCTTGTCAAAGTCGGAAGGTAGGGGGGAGGTGGTTACCACCTGAGAAAATTTTAAGTCGCCATTTTGAAAAATATCTGCATGGTATTCACCTAAAACTTACAGAACATATTAGAAACACCATTTCCCTTCTTTATAAGCAAAAACCCGGCAAAATTCCGATATTTAGAACTTTTACAGCAAAATTTCAATTTGGTGGACATTTTTGCCCAAAATCGTGATTTTTCCGATTCGGAAGTACTTATGACGTCATAATTTCGTAACGCCTTGGCCGATTTTCATGATTTTGGTATCAATGGATATAGGAGATCCTACCCTATACTATGGTATAAAGCAAAGCAACTTTTAGCACTCCAATTTCAATTTCATAGGGGGTGGGGGGTGGTAACCACCACCCCCCGTTGATAACAAATGTTACAAAAATACGTTGGTAAGACAAGGGTTAAAATTCAAGGAGGGAATTTGGCCGGGAACATGGTTTATACTTCTTGCGTAACATTTAATAACATATGTTTATGCAACACTGATTCAAGTCCATGGATGTTTGCAAATTTTACCTGGCCAATTTTTTTCTGCACACAGAAAAAAGTTGTGTTAAAAAGGGAACATGGTTAACAGGTTGGGTTAAATTTTGCACAATGTTGGGTAAAATTTGACACAATGTTGGGTAATTTGACACAATGTTGGGTAACCATTACCCAACATTGTGTCAAATTTTACCCAACATTGTGCAAAATTTAACCCAACCTGTAAACCATGTTCCCTTTTTAACACAACTTTTTTCTGTGTGTGAATGGCTATTAGTGCACTCCCAAAAGAGTAAAACAATGACAGAGACCGAAGCTCAGTTTTCTTTGATATCCCATTGATACTTAATGATCTAAATTATTTTAACTTGAAAGTGTTGAAGCTTATCAAAGCACACCTGCCTTTCCCAGAACAATTCTCAAAGTGTGAAAATTTTGAAGAGAGTTAGATGTGACTTGTATAAGATACAATTTTTTAGCGTTGACCACTTAGCTGATTGACACCTTTGTAACCTTCTTTGTTTGCACATCTATATATGTTTGCACAGTCTCTGTGATCCTCTATATAGAAATACTTCTACCTTCAACAAGTAACTATCTTGAACTCAACGTATCATTGTACACATTCAACACCTGCTCTCAAAACAAAATAATAGCAGTCAAGTCGTAGGTACCCTATTATCGACCTAATTATGCGAATTCGAAAAATCCAAGTCTCGCCAAACGAGAAAAAAATGGTCGCGAGATTTTGGTTTTTTTAACGTGATCTGCTAAAACTGCGGTGATTGGCTCTTACATGTATATCAGCATGATAAATTAAATAACGTTATCGTAACAATTGAAAGTAATAAAAGCTGTTTTATGTAATTGTCCAGATAGGGGTCGCGCTTGTTTTGGTGCAAAACAATCAAATTGGTCAGCAGGTTCGTTTTGGGGATAATTAGCATAAAGAGGGAAACTGGTGGCGCTGTTAAAGTTTTGTTTTGTCCTAAACGTAACGAAACAATTAAAAAAATATTTCATCAATTCAATTGTAGTTAGAATCTGCTTTTATGAGTCAATTTTCATTTATTTTCATTCATTTTTTTTTTAATTTGGGAGAGCAGATTTCAAATATTTTTGACACGAATAAGTTATCTGGCAGCCATTTTGAAAACGGAATAACGGGATCTTAAATTGTTTGTTTCATATCAAGTGTGTTGAGTTGGTGTATCACTGATAATCAGTGGATAATGTTGAGAACAAAGTCCCCGTTGTGCTCAAACAGGATTCTATATAAAACACCTTATACACTTACAGGTCTCCAGATTATTGATAATAAACTGAACTGGCGTGGTGTTTCAAATTATAATTGAGGTCTACACTAGTAGTACTTCAGTTTTCTCTGTTTTAGCGATAATGATAATTAATAACCTGCGTAATAGCGCGATCCAATCTGGTGAGATTATTCCCTTACTTACGCGAAGAGCTGCGCGGTCATTATCACGTAACAATGACTTCTGTTAATGACCCGCGTATGTGATGTCATTAGCGCTGAATGCGTTAACACCAATCAAGCGCGCGTATGCATCACACACACGCGCGTTTATCATATTACGCGATGATCGTCATGCCTGGTCTGATCGAAATTCTCTTAGAGGGATAAGTAGACCTTGACCTAAAAATAAGTTTAATTAAGTATTTCTTCATAAAATTACACATAAAAGGCATACAAATGTCGAAAAATCGGTTATTAATGACAATAATAACTTTGCACCATCTTTTATTCGGTCATTGTTTAAAATCGTCGGTGTTTGTTTTGTGCCTCGGTACTTTTCTTCGGGAGCTACGTCTCCGATTTTAAACAATGACCTCACAAAAGATGGTGCGCAGTTATTATTGTCTAAATAATGGATTGAACTCATACATGTTAAAAATAATATCTAGTAACACAATTCGTGTGATATGTTAATCGAAGTTCTCGTTACGTAGAAAATTAGTTTACAAAGTGTCAGGAAAATATTAAATTTCAGGGGCAATGTCCTTGGTAAAAGATAAAACTCCAACAACCGTAATTAATGCAATATAAGGCAAATGACGTTTTGCAACGAGATATGATGGCTTTAAATTCTATTCATTTTTTAAAAGATATTTAGGTGCTGATATAAATGTGAAAGATTCAAAAGTCTCTAACATTGGAAGTTTGATAATGCTATCAAAACAATACTGTAGTTAGTTCATATAGATCACAGCGTCCAATTTTGTCAAAAGAAAAGTGCTTGTGTTTCTCATGAATAAGGAAAAACAATACCAAAGTTATATTATTGTAGGACTCATTCTTCACAATGAAGGTACTTCAATACTTTCAGGTCACTTTGAACAAATTATCCGACTTTTCCTGATTAAATTTGTATCTTTTAGGTATACGTTTAAGTAATCAGTTTCTAGTAAGAATAGTTTTTATTATTATTATTTTGATATTCGACTCGGGTACTTATGCTACTATTATGGTATTGGAAAGTGTTAAATTTTTAAAATTTCAAGATAATTATTCACTTTACTAATAGTACCAAAAGTGAAGAGGCAATCCAAATGTCTGTCATTTTCATTATGTTTGAACTTTCTGTATAATGGGATTTTTTATACGTAAGGCGCATTGAGTTGCATCACCTATACAAAAGAGTGCGTTATGTATTGTAATTTTGGTTGCAAATGTTTCCCATTTTACCAATATTAATGACGTATAAAACCTACTTAAAGAGTTTCATCATTTGATGTTGACATGAATAGCATTATGTTATCCATACAATGAATATCCCATTGACAATAGCTCAAATTGACTTAATGCTATTTATATAAACAAGTATTATGTTTTATGTTACATCAAGAGAACAAAAACAACCTGAAAAGTAGTACAATTACTAGAATATAGAAGATAAGAAATCAAATTGATAGACAAAGATGAATAGTATATAATGGAACAGATACGAGAACGTGGAATAAGCTTTAAATTCTTCATTACTTGCACATATATGGTAAATCAGCACTTTTGTTTGGTAACTATATAATGCATTTGTTATGAATTAGTAGGAAAGTTGGTCTTATAAGCGTAATCATTGTAATGATTTATACATATAATATATGTATAGATCATTACAATATATTATAGAATATTTATAGAACATTTCATACAACTCTCATATTTGTAGAACTTGTTTCACAAAACATTTGACATTTATAAATGACTCAAAGCAAAATCTTGCATTTTAAGGGTCAAAACATATCTGTCTTTCTTACAGATATAATGATTGCTACTCTCTTTCGCCCTTAGGCAAATATTAGATAATAGACTCATATTGATCATTTTCTTTAAAATCTTACATTATCCTTATTCCTTTTCTGGAAATACGTCTTTGTTATCATACCTTTCAGCGCTCGAAAAACAAGATTATCAACCCCACTTGAAGTTAATGTAATGCTATCAATAATGAGGAAGACTTTTGCTTGCCTCTATGATGGAGCAGTAGTGGACATTTTATAAAAGGACGACCATTGCCTTGATAGCATTAGAGATCTTGAGCGTCTATTGAGATGCACTGCCATGGCTATCTCTACTAAAGTCAAGATGTTCAACTTGAGTTACACTGCAAGTAATGTCCGTAATCGAAAACGACCCATAGTGTGAAGACGACAAAATCTAAATATTCTGTTTATTCATGATTATGATTATATCTCTTTTAATGGCAGATAACCAAATCTGTTGGTAACCACCCCTAACGGATTATTCCCTGTCGCATAAAAACGCAAACGAATATGACCTAGGGGTTTTGGGTAGTTGTTAGTTCATCCTTTGTGGTCATTGAAACGGAAAAAATCGTAGGTACCACCTTCAGGTGGGGGTGATTGCCACCTGAGAAATTTCAAGTCGCCATTTTGAAAAACATTTGCATGGTATTCACCTAAAACTTACAGAATATATTGGAAACACCATTTCCCTTCTTCATAAGCAAAATATCCGGCAAAATTCCGATATTTAGAACTTTTACAGCAAGATTTCGATTTGGTGGCCATTTTTGCCCCAAATCGCGATTTTACCGACTCGGAATTACTTATGACGTCATAATTACGTAAAGCCTATGCCGATTTTCATGATTTTGGTATCAATGGATAGAGGAGACCATATCCTATACTATGGTATAAAGCAAAACAACTTTTACCGCTCCAATTTAATTTTTCACTTTCAACCACTCCCCCCTTGATAACAAACGTTA
>JXSR01S062813.1:35554-46505 GCA_000969725.1 Ophiothrix spiculata
TGCCAGTTTTTGCCAAAAAGGGTGGCAAAAACCTCCCGGTTGTAACCAGGTTTAAACCGGTTTTTACCGGGCGGTTAAAACCGCCCCGGTTTTTAGCTGCCAACGTTGTAACCAAGAGCCAGGAGCTTCAATGTGTCACTTCCCATGCACTCATCATAAACACCACCGCCGTTTGGTGGTTCATTTACTACTTTTTTTGACAAAAATGCAGTGTTGCAAAAAATGCAGGTCCTTATTAAAACGTGTTTAAATTGGTTCTGGTCAAAGGTGTTTCCATAATTTATTTCATGTTTTTCTCAAAGTAAAAAAATGCTTGTTTTAGATCAAAATACAACATTTTCAGCCCATATATCATTATCTTATTGGTGGAGCTATTCATTTTTTTCCCTTCAATATTTTGATGTTATTATGAGTATGTGTTTGCTATGAGCAACCATCTTGAACTTTTGGTGACCTTGATCTCCAATGAAAAATATCAATATTTATGTAATCAGTCATCATCATTATTATAGTACACAAAAACCCAAGTACATGTAGTTCAAGAGATTCTGGAGTTACATGTGTAAGATAAAGATAAAAATAATTATGCTAATTATGGCAAATTATAGTTGCTATTGGAAACCATCTTGGATTTTAAGCAACCTTGTCCTTTACTGACAAAGTTGTCATCTTCACTCAGTAAGTCATTAGTAGAGGGCATAGACTTGTGGAGGTAAAAGGCTGGTAAAGTTAAATGCTAAACCCTTTATCATCATTTATTTAATGGGCATAGCCTAATGGAGGTCAAGAGATGGTAGAAGTACATGTTAAACACTCTGTTGCTATGTAGATGGGTGGCCATCTTGGATTTTGGGCTTTTTTGACCGTCAATGATAAAGTTAACACTCAATCAGCCATCTTCACTTACTCAGTCATCATTAATTTGGTAGACATAGTCTATTGGAGGGCAAGAGATGGAAGAACTACATGCTAAAACCCCTGTTGCTATGCTATTTTAGTTGCTATGGGCGACCATCTTGGATTTTGGGATTTTTTGACCTTCAATGATAAAGTTAAGATTCAATTAGTCAACTTCAATTAATCAGTCATCATTAATTTGGTAGACATAGCCTATTGGAGGTCAGAAGATGGAAGAACTACATGCTAAAACCCCTGTTGCTATGCAATTTTTGGTTGCTATGGGCGGCCATCTTGAAATTTGGGCTTTTTGACCTTCAAATGATAAAGTTAAGATTCAATCAGTCAACTTCAATTAATCAGTCATCATCAATTTGGTAGACATAGCCTATTGGAGGTCAAATGATGTAAGAACTACATGCTAAAACCCCTGTTGCTATGCAATTTTTGGTTGCTATGGGCGACCATCTTGAAATTTGGGCCTTTTGACCTTCAATGATAAAGTTAAGACTCAATCAGTCAACTTCAATTAAGCAGTCATCATCAGTTTGGTAGACATAGCCTATTGGAGGTCAAGAGATGGTAGAACTACATGCTAAACCCTCCGTTGCTATGCAAATTTTGGTTGCTATGGGCGGCCATCTTAGATTTTGGGCTTTCTTGACCTTTAGTGATAAAGTTATCATCTTGAGTCAATCAGTCATCATTGATTCAGCAAACATAGCCCTGTGGAGGCCAAGATATGTAAGAACTACATGCTAAATCCTCCGTTGCTATGCAAATTTTGGTTGCTATGGGCAGCCATCTTGGATTTTGGGTAATCCGAGCCTCCAATGACTACAAATCTATGCTTATTCAATCCGTCAGCATTGATTTAGTGGGTAAAGACACCTTCATTTGTCTCCTAGTGTCAATAGTTTTGAAAATACAGCCATTTCCCTATGTATTATGGTGGATTTTGGCGGCCATTTTGAATTTCGGCCATATTAAGAGTTTGCCCAAGTTTGGAATTTTCCACCTAGTAAAATCTTGTAAAGAAATGTATATATTACTTAGTCCAACATTCAAAAATTCCTTACATCAAAATGTATACGGGTCTCTATGGCAGGGCCAGGACTAATATGTCAACCAATAAAAATTCTTTAACCGAAACCACGGAAGAAAACTGAAGACAAAGGAGTTTAAGACCTAATGATTCATCTGGCCCGTCAAGGGGACGCAAAAGGTTGACTAAACCAGACGCAACAATCTGCTTAATATCAGCAGATCATCATTAAATTGAGTTCTTATGTCATGAAATTGGTTCAAGGGATGCTTCTCCTAATCATGTGATGTTTTTAGCAATTTTCATTCAACGTGTGCCCAATGACGTCACCAGAGGTAAAACTTTACAGATTAACAAATCAGATCATCAACATTTTTCTGGTCTTTACAAAATGTGCAATAACTTTTGATTCAGAGATCCAAATTAAGCAAATCAAAAATCCTGTCAAAGCCAATGGTCTACTCTATAATTTTATTGTAACGTTTGCTCACCATTGCAATTGGACTCTGTTCTCTCAAAATAAAAGTTCAAAGTTCGTTGCGTTTTTTGTGGGACACCCTGTATCAGATTTATGGTAGCATTTATAGTGACGCCGGTGTAAAATGCATTCAGAAAGGAGAAACCAGAGTATCTTTATTTAATATTTTTGTCAACTGCATTTCAAAGCCACATCAGTGGATACATAGTGAAAATTGAAGCAAAGCATCTAATATAGCTGTCACTGACAACCACCAAGACTTTACGGACTCTTTCTCGAGAAATATGTGTGCGAAAAAATAGCAAGTTTTTATTTATAAAGTTTGTAATCGGTCGACGTCTTTAACCGGTCAGGTTATAGATTTGCAAATGTCGTATCTGAAACTATCTGGAACATTGCAAACCGTGGTTAAATATCGGCGCAATTCAAAACAGAGCACAGACTGGTATTTAATCGACCTTTTTGAAGAAAAAAAGCAGGTATGGGTGAGTAAATGTGAGGTTCAATGAACAGTAGTGCTCCAAACCATGTTTAAATCGATGATGCACTACATAACAAACTTGATGCTATTTTATTGACATCAACGTTCCGCTGAAGGGCTTAAGAAAATAGGCTAGCGTGTATTGATATGCAGACTCCAGGTACATTAAACACGTAACACTACTAAATCCACATACGATTTAAGGGGTTGGAGCTTACGAAAATAGCTTGGCTTATTTTAAAGCCCTGACCCTGCCTAGAACAAGCATGCTCCAGAATCTTTAAATTATTGTGTTATTAATGTTTACCATTTTACCATTATTAATGACAGACTTATTGTGTTATTGCTACTGAAGATTGTCATCAATGTATAGCTTTAAACGTAAAATACCCTAAAAAGTCGAATACAATTCTAGTCTGATATATAGTACAACATTCCTGAGCTGTACATTTGGAACACAAAGTACAATTTTAGTACTAGATTAGTACTAAAATTGTACCAGAATGATGTTACAAATGTGTAGCTCAGGAATGGTGTACTATATTTGTACTCGATTTTACCAGGGTAGTATTGTGCTAACCATATATACAATGAATATTCTATTGAGAATAGTTCCAATTGACTTATCGATTGTAAACAGTATTACATGTTATGTTGAGCAAGTGAACAAAAAGCAATGCAAAAGGAGGGCAATGAGTAGAATAAAGAAAATAAGAAATTAAGTGATTGATGAAACTAAGATTAAGAGTCTATAAGAGAAAGTGAACGGATGTAACATGAGGACTTTGACTAAGATTAGAACTCTTGATTGTACTTTATTACCCTTAATTGATTTCTCTAGATAACCCAGGTAGCTATAGTGCATGCGCTATTTACGAGACAGCAGGAAAGTTGCTCTGATTAAGAGTTTGTGTTTTATACATAATAAGATTTCGTACATATTTCTCATGCTTTTAAATAATCTACAACATTTCAAATAATCATAATCATAATCTTTTTAATCATAATCATAATCTTTATTTCCAAAACTTACAAGGTAACATGAAAAAAAACCATAACAAAAAGCAAAGTTAAATGGAGGAGTAGATTAAAGGTCAATAAGACCTGTAAAATGTCTACCCCCTGAATAAAAAACACACAAGAAAAATATAGGACAAGAAATTGAACGAAAGACCATCTGACCACAACTACAAACAAGATGGGGATGGGGTTCTAAAAAACCCGTTTATTCATATTTTGCAATTAATTGTTTTTTAAGTTGAGTTCGAAAAGTTTTCAATGTTTTAGC
Source organism: Ophiothrix spiculata (assembly GCA_000969725.1). Lineage (NCBI taxonomy): Eukaryota > Metazoa > Echinodermata > Ophiuroidea > Amphilepidida > Ophiotrichidae > Ophiothrix > Ophiothrix spiculata. Next base: position 39,744 of record JXSR01S062813.1, read on the forward strand.
AGATTTTATTTGAGAGTTCCAAAGAATCGGGCCTTGCCAGTAACTGTGAGGACAGAGGGGATTCGTATGACTCCTGTAATGAGCTCGGGAGATGGTTCTTATTGCCCATTTTTGAAGCGTTACTAATTTGTCCAAATATATTTTACAAATATTGCCCCAAAGAAGTATACCATAATTTAGATAAGGTAAAATAAGAGTACAATAAAGTGTCTTTAGGATTCGATCTGGCAAAAGATGCTTGAATTTATTTATGATACCTATGTTTCTTGATATTGTTTTTGATAAAGAATCGATGTGAGTTTTCCATGTTAATGACTCATCAATTAGTACACAAAGAAATTTAGTAAAGTTCACTCTTTAAAGTAGAGGATTATCCAGAGTGATCTTGATTGTTTCTAAGGTTTTGCTAGTTGTCATGTGAGATGTGCCTAATATCATAAAATTGGTTTTACTTGCATTGACAGATAATTTATTTGCTTTGAACCATTTGCTGATTATTGTGACTACATCTTTATGTAGTAGGGTAGTATTGTGCACTCCATACATGAATATTCTAGTGAGAATAGTTCCAATTGACTTATCGATTGTAAACAGTATTACTTGTTATGTTGAGCAAGTGAACAAAAAGCAATGCAAAAGTAGGGCAATGAGAAGGATAAAGAAGATAAGAAATTAAGTGATTTATGAAACCAAGATCAAGAGTCTATAATAGAAAGTGAAGGATGTAATATGAGGACTTTGACTAAGATTAGAACTTTTGATTGTACTTTATTACCCTTAATTGATTTCTCTAGATAACCATAGTAGCTATAGCGCATGCGTTATGTACGAGACAGCAGGAAAGTTGCTCTGATTAACAGTTTTTTATGCATAACAAGATTTCGTACATATTTCTCATATCTGAAGAAAATTAAATTAACATGCTTTTAAATAATCTTCAATATTTTAAATATTATTTCATCTGTCTAAAAAGGGGGCACATTGAAGAACTAAAAATCAAATTTAACATAAATGAAAATCAGTGTGAAGAATGCATCCTTAACTTTAAGATGCTGTTTATTTGGTACACGTTAATTTTTAAAACTCAAGACGCCTTTGTTTATCTACAAAAAGGCACATTTTGTATGGAAAAAATTATATTTTTATTATTAATCAAGCAGCCAAGAAGTTTAGTAATTAATATTTGCAACTAATTTCGTTTTATTCGAACAAACGACAGAAATAACTTCATGCTGTCACTCATAATACCAAATTGTTAGTACATCTTATCCCAAAGGCGAAATCCTATCCCTTTTGATGAAAATATTGATTTTGCAGTATTTTGATTTGCCAAGTTTCATGACGTCATGTAATGCCTTTATGGAGTAAACATATTTTGGCGAAATATTTAATGTTTCCTAAATAATCCGAGTTTACAGTTTTTAGTTTCAAGTTCAAGTACAAACCTAATGCCTTCCTTAATTGTTTTATTCACTTCCCTCTTTCTAGTAAAAGTGACACAATTTCATATTTCTCTTCTGCAGTTTAAAAAATATTTCTCAAAGTTGAACAGAAAAAACACAATTAAACGCAGGGACTGAATCCTATACACTGGTAAACTTTACTAAACTAGTAATTTTGTTTGCCTTAAAGGGAGCTTTTCAACTTTCATGTATATTTTCTGAATGCTCAATATACAACAAAGATGTTTATGAAAGTTTGAAGTTAATGTACTTCATGTAGGCACGTACTTTATAAGTATTTAGTTCTGAATAAAATTGCCCCCACTTTAGAAATGTTATATCTGTGTAGTTTAACACATTGATACAATTGATTTAATCATAACAAATGCATCTTAAGTTCATGATCTTGTTGTTTGTACATCTTGACAATTGTTTCTTGAGACTAGAAACTTTTCATGCCATATATTACTGCCCCAGGCCAGGTTTTAAGCTTAAGTTTAACACTTAACTGAATAAGGTACCCACACTTCCGTTAGTGCATAAGGGGGGCGGGGTTCCATAGTACCACTCCCCCCTTATAAAAAACAGTTTCCCGCCCAAAAGTTTTAGTAATCGTTATACCATATATAGGTACAGCAATCAAAACCATATTTCAGGAAACAAAATTAAAAATTTACGTGCCGTTTCAAAATGGCGGCCAAATAACTAATTTTCGTCGCGCAACATCTCTATTTTGGCAAAATTGAAAAATTAACCCACTTTCCGAAGGAATTTTTCAAAAATATTTGGCTTAAATTAGGAGATCATGAATATGTTGACATTGTGGAAATAAAATTTGGAAACTTTTACTCGGGGGGGGGGGGGGGGTTATTGGCAAATCAATTTTTTCCACCCCAAATGGCTAATTTATGCTAATAAGCTCAAAAACGGCACGGTCGATGTCAATTTTTTTTCGCAAAAAGAAGCGAAACTACTATTTAGGCAATTACATAGATTAACAGCCCGAAATATTGCGGCGTTAAAATGCGAGAACCGAAAAAACCAAATATCGGGTACCACGGTACCCCCCCCCCCCTTATGCATTTAAGTGTTAATGTCTAGAAAAAACGTTTAATGTTTTAAGTGCCCGAAAATTATTGTTAGTTTTGGGGGGTTTTTTAGATAAAAAAATGCAGCCAAAATGAATAGTTCTGATAGACTGCAAATGTCTGAACTTACCATATATGATAATATTAACAAAGAGATACATTTTGTTATCAATTTTTCCGTTCCAACTGATTGACTGTCGTACAATTACAAGGTAAAACACCATTAGCCCATCGGCAAAAGCATAAATCTTCATGGAAGAATCACTCTATAGTTCAAGATAGACCGAGGCTAAAAGGCCCTTCTGGCAAATAACATTTTCAAGATACCCAATAAATTCCAGGTTTGTTTTCAAGAACATTTTTCGAGTAAAAATTGTAGCTTTTATGACGAATCTACTTGACACTCGGTTTCACAATGCAAGTTTAATTTTAAATCGATACCCAACCTAATTTTAATTTGGAGACTGTACATGTATTAGGAATCTTAATTACAATTTTCTGTTAATTTTGCATGTTTTACAAGATTAGATTGCAACTTCCTACCCATTTCGTGAGAAAAGGTTCAATAAAATTGTTGAAAGATAGAGATCTTTTTTGCATTTTATTTAGGTACTCATCCCAACTTTATCATTTTTCCAAACTATTTAAAATACGGTTGGACTTGAACTTTGAATCCAATATCTTGCCCTTACATACTTTGTATTGCCAAAGAGTACTTGTTCAATGCTGTACACTTTTAACGCATCACTACACAAGATGTAACATAGAGTATATCAATATGAATTACATTAACCCAAGAAACCTATTTACATGTCATGAGTAAATATTTGGGCAAAATAATACAAAAGATTATAAGAAACGACGATCATGTCGACTACAAATCTTATATTACAAGTAATAACTTATATTTGAATTACCCTGCCGAAGGCTTCGGCAGGGTTTTGTTTTTGACAAGTTTCTTTCTTCTTCTTCTTTCTTTCTGGCAACACTGGCAACACTTTGATGTCTTATATCTCTGGCATACAATTACCGATTTTGACCATTATTATGTTCTGAGCTGTCCGATTTCCAAAAAAATTGGACAGGGATATCGGACAGAATACAAAATATCAGATTTTGAACATAATAATGATAAAATTGGATGGATCTTTTCGCATGATACTCAAAGATATTGGTCTCGCTATGAGTTTTAGAAATATCGAGCTCAACGCTGCGCGTCTCGCACGATATTTCGTAAAACTCATAGCTTGACCAATATCTTTTTGTATCATGCTCAATCCATCCAATTTTATATCAAACTTGGGTGAAGTCACCCCCCATTTGTGTCACCTGACCCCTGACCCCTCAAAGGTCACGTAGGGGTCACGGGGTCAAAAACTTGACTTTTTTAAAAAAATGACCTCTGCATGCATAAATCATAATTTGACCTTTCTTATGACCTTTGCCCCCAGGGAAATGTCGGACAACGGGGTCACAATTAACAATTTTGGTCGCTGCTCCAAGACGAACAATTTGACACCTTAATCTTTGAAATCGGACAAAGTTGAAAATTTGATCTTTCTTATGACCTTTGATCCCAGGTAAAGGTTGGACGATGGGTCACCACTGACACTCTTGGTCGCTGGTCCAAGACTAAGCCTCCAAGACGAACAATTTGACACCTTAATATTTGAAATTGGACAAAGTTGAAGATTTGAACTCTCTTTTGACCATTGATCCTCAAGGAAAGGTCAATCAATGGGGTCACAATGGACACTTTTGATCGCTGTTGCAAGACAAACAATTTGACACGTCAACCTTTGAAATCGGACAAAGTTTAAAATTTGACCTTTGACCCCCAGGGAAAGGTCGGAAGATGGGGTCACCATTGAAACTTTAGGTTGCTGTTCCAAGACAAACAATTTGACACCTTAATCTTAGAAATCGAACAAAATTGAAAATTTGACCTTTGACCCCCAAGGAAAGGTCAAGTGATGGGGTCACCATGGACACTTTTGATCGCTGTTCCAAGACAAACAATTTGACACCTGAATCTTTGAAATCGAAAAAAGTTGAAAATTTGACCTTTCTTTTGACTTTTGACCCCCAAGGAAGGGTCGGGCGATGGGGTCATCATGGACACTTTTATTAGTTGGTCCAAGACGAACAATTTGACACCTCAAACGTTGAAATCAGACAAAGTTGAAAATTTGACCTTTCCTTTGACCTTTGACCCCCCAAGGAAGGGTCGGGCGATGGGGTCACAATGGACACTTTTGATCGTTGGTCCAAGACAAACAATTTGACACCTCAAACGTTGAAATCGGACAAAATTGAAAATGTGACCTTTCCATTTACCTCTGACCCTAAAGGAAGGGTCGGACAATGGGGTCACCATGGATACTTTTGATCGTTGGTCCAAGACGAACAATTTGACATCTCAAATATCGAAATCGGACAAAGTTGAAAATTTGACCTTTCCATTGAACTTTGACCCCCAAGGAAGGGTCGGACGATGGGGTCACCGTGGACACTTTTGATCGTTGATCCAAGACAAACAATTTGACACCTCAAATGTCGAAATCGGACAAAGTTGATAATTTTGACCTTTCCATAGACCTTTCTTTTGACCTTTGACCCCCAAGGAAGGATCGGACGACGGGGTCACAGTGGACACTTTTGATCGTTGGTTCAAGACGAACAATTTGACACCTCAAACGTCGAAATCGGACAAAGTTGAAAATTTGACCTTTTTTACTTGACCCCTGTGACCCCATATGACCCCAAATATTTTTTTCATCTGATAACATTTGTGGACAATGTCAAGACGTTTCATGTCCCCAAATTTCACGACCAAACCTCGTAACGTATTGGAGTTGAAATTTTTTCCGTGAAAATCAAGTTTTTGACCCCGTGACCCCTACGTGACCTTTGAGGGGTCAGGGGTCAGGTGACACAAATAGGAGGTGACTCGCACGATATTTCGTAAAACTCATAGCTTGACCAATATCTTTTTGTATCATGCTCAATCCATCCAATTATTTGTCTTGGACCAACGAATAAAATTGTCCATAGTGACCCCAACGCCCGACCCTTCCTTGGGGGTCAAAGGTCAAAAGAAAGGTGTCAAATTGTTTGTCTTTGAACAGCGATCAAAAGTGTCCATGGTGACCCCATCACTTGACCTTTCCTTGGGGGTCAAAGGTCAAATTTTCAATTGTGTTCGATTTCTAAGATTAAGGTGTCAAATTGTTTGTTTTGGAACAGCACCCTAAAGTTTCAATGGTGACCCCATCTTCCGACCTTTCATAAGAAAGGTCAAATTATGATTTATGCATGCAGAGGTCATATATTTAAAAAAGTTATCGGCAGGGTTCATGTCTCTTCAGAGACAGGTCTATGTCTAGTTGCTATCTGTGTTCTACTTTAAATTACAGAAAAATAACTCATACTGGACTGTAAGATAGAATGCAACTTTACATTAATAGCAAATGTATGTTCATCCAAAACTAGCCGCAAATGCCACGTCTTGTCATTTTCACTTTTTTAATAACTTACAAAGACCATGCTTTAAGGATTAAAATGGCACCCTTATGAACTTCACACGATTTTCAGATGTCAAGTTATGATCCGCCAAAGGTTGTCAGGGAGTAAAACGTATAATTGAGATAAACGCGTTCAAAGACAAGTAAGCCCTATATATACTCTTAAAAATATGCAGATTTATTTCACATTTCCTATCGTTTTCTTGAAATGAAACTTTGCTGTAATTTTGTAATAAGCACAAGGATTGCCAATTTGTCAAAAAAATAATTTTTAGCAAATAACATGTATTTCACCAGTAGCGCAAAATGAAGTTTCTGGCATATACGGCTCATACGGGCTGGACAGCCACATTTGAGAAATTGAATATTATGATATGTGAGATGCAAGGCAACTTTGCTTAAAAGCAAAAATATTTAAAAGAGCTTCTCTGAGAAATCGTATATTAACTATGATTGAAGTTGGATTTTACTACTACGGGTGTATGTTTTATATGCTGTTCACGTTAAATCAAACAATACAGTGAGTGTCGAATTACTATGTTCGCAAACATTCATACTACGAAATCAAATGCGTCGCAAAAAATATTTAAATTCAGAGATGCTCCATTTTCTCTTTACAAAACATTAATAAGAAAGTTCAATCCCCTAACGTAACCTTCCAAGGCATTTTAATCTAATTTCCCGTTATCTTTAGATATTTCGTACATG
>JXSR01S062813.1:49279-62147 GCA_000969725.1 Ophiothrix spiculata
TTGGAAGAAATAAAACACTTTGGTTTTAAATGTAGCTGGACGTCATCCGCGTACATAATGTGGTGAATATTGTATTTGCGGATGATTGTACCGATTCAACATGTATATAGAACAAAGAACAAAGGACCAACCACAGATCCCTGAGGGATCCCATATCTCAGAGGTTGACTCTGATAAATAACTACTAGAGAGTCTACACAGTGTTTATTAAAAAGTACTATCGATTACAACGATCAACACAAGAGAAGTCATTCAAATATTCAGTTGTAACGAATGAGCATTTAATAGTCGAAAACGAATGTTTGAATAAATGGAACCCGAATTCATTACTCTTTTCCAGTGCGTAAACACGGTGTTTGTTAGATATTAAAAAAGACGTAGATGCACAACATTTTCAAATGATACTTTATAATCCAATGTAAACGCATAATACAAATAAAGTTTTTTTAATTTCATTTCAATATGTCAGTTCGAAAAAAAAGTTGAGAAAATATTTCAGCATTGTGTTCAGAGTATAATTCCCTTTCTTTTATAATATCATTTGTCACAAGGTGTTGTTTATTTCTATTTAGCCATGTATCTCCATCAATCAGCAATAATTGTCAAATCTGACTTTTTGCTGTTTCCGACCCAAAATTATTAAAATATCCTGAATAAGTGATCTGTTTGTATTAAATTGTCATGGTAAAACAGCGGCTTTGGAAGAAATATCGAGAAAAAACAAAGTGTTTCAAATTTTTGCATCTTAGAAGCACCCTTCCAAATTCATTTTGTATCGTTACATACATACATACATATTTGGCATTTGTACCGCGCCATTTCATAAAGATCACGGCGCCAAGGTGGAAAACAATTGAAAAGGAAAAACAATTCCAGCAAACTGAAACAAGCAGCAGGAATTAGGAAACCGTTGACTTGTTGACCACCTCTACATTAGATGGCGTTTATTTCCACCACGATATGTACAGTCTGATAATACAAAATAATAATAATAAAAATAACAGGTATTTATTGAGCGCCTTATCAATAAGGTCAAAGCGCTGCACAACAATGAATAAAAATACTTACACCTACAACTTAAATTTACAACTCTTAAAAATACATCATTTTCATAAAAATACACAAAATGAAAGTGCCAGAGAACAGTGCCATCTGATTGATATATGGAGGGAAAAAAATTACGATGGGAAAAGATGAGTCTTCAAGGCTTTTTTGAAAGCTGTGATTAAGTTGCATTGGCGGATATTGAGTGGCAAAGAGTTCCATAGACGAGGAGCAGCAGCACTGAAGCTCTTGTCACCATATGTTATCTGATGTGTCCGCGGAACAACAAGTAACAATCCATCAGCCTCAGATCGAAGACCTTCACATTTTGAGAAGTGGTGATGATGGCTGCCTCTTATCAGAGAACGCGCAAGGTGGTGGCAACTTTCAACCGTAATGAATCGACGAATTTTGTATATCTTGCGGAGGTGGAAATTGATGGTTTTGATAACTGATTTCACGTGATCCGACATAGTCATACAACTATCGAATATCACACCAAGATTTCTGATGGTCTTGGACTGCGAAATAACACTGTTTCCAATGTTAATTGTCATATTTTTTTCACAAACTTAGAGTTAAACACAGATGAAGCAATAAAAAACTCAGTTTTTTCGTCATTCAGTTTCAATTTGTTGATTTTCATCCATTCACTAATTTCAGCGACACATTTAGATAACAGTTCAGTTGCATTCTGAGCACCATCTTTTTCTTTGGGATCGAATGGCAGATAAAGCTGGACGTCATCCGCGTACATAATGTGGTGAATATTGTATTTGCGGATGATTGTACCGATTCAACATGTATATAGAACAAAGAACAAAGGACCAACCACAGATCCCTGAGGGATCCCATATCTCAGAGGTTGACTCTGATAAATAACTACTAGAGAGTCTACACAGTGTTTATTAAAAAGTACTATCGATTACAACGATCAACACAAGAGAAGTCATTCAAATATTCAGTTGTAACGAATGAGCATTTAATAGTCGAAAACGAATGTTTGAATAAATGGAACCCGAATTCATTACTCTTTTCCAGTGCGTAAACACGGTGTTTGTTAGATATTAAAAAAGACGTAGATGCACAACATTTTCAAATGATACTTTATAATCCAATGTAAACGCATAATACAAATAAAGTTTTTTTAATTTCATTTCAATATGTCAGTTCGAAAAAAAAGTTGAGAAAATATCAATCTAAATTATGAGTTTTTTATGAATATGATAAAGCTGACTAAGATAAAGAAATCCAAAGTATCAGAAAGATTATAAAAACAGCTTGATAGCTTGGGAAGGATATTTTAACGACCCCATTTAAGAAATGGGAAATGACACACTGACTGTGCATCATACAGTATATATTTTAAGAAAATTCTTTTTCCCTCTCCTATGCAAATTAGATTATTTCAAGTAGCAATATCAGTTAGTAATTTTATAACAGTTATAATCTAAGCACCCTTCCAAATTCATTTTGTATCCATACATACATACATACATATTTGGCATTTGTACCGCGCCATTTCATAAAGATCACGGCGCCAAGGTGGAAAACAATTGAAAAGGAAAAACAATTCCAGCAAACTGAAACAAGCAGCAGGAATTAGGAAACCGTTGACTTGTTGACCACCTCTACATTAGATGGCGTTTATTTCCACCACGATATGTACAGTCTGATAATACAAAATAATAATAATAAAAATAACAGGTATTTATTGAGCGCCTTATCAATAAGGTCAAAGCGCTGCACAACAATGAATAAAAATACTTACAACTACAACTTAAATTTACAACTCTTAAAAATACATCATTTTCATAAAAATACACAAAATGAAAGTGCCAGAGAACAGTGCCATCTGATTGATATATGGAGGGAAAAAAATTACGATGGGAAAAGATGAGTCTTCAAGGCTTTTTTGAAAGCTGTGATTAAGTTGCATTGGCGGATATTGAGTGGCAAAGAGTTCCATAGACGAGGAGCAGCAGCACTGAAGCTCTTGTCACCATATGTTATCTGATGTGTCCGCGGAACAACAAGTAACAATCCATCAGCCTCAGATCGAAGACCTTCACATTTTGAGAAGTGGTGATGATGGCTGCCTCTTATCAGAGAACGCGCAAGGTGGTGGCAACTTTCAACCGTAATGAATCGACGAATTTTGTATATCTTGCGGAGGTGGAAATTGATGGTTTTGATAACTGATTTCACGTGATCCGACATAGTCATACAACTATCGAATATCACACCAAGATTTCTGATGGTCTTGGACTGCGAAATAACACTGTTTCCAATGTTAATTGTCATATTTTTTTCACAAACTTAGAGTTAAACACAGATGAAGCAATAAAAAACTCAGTTTTTTCGTCATTCAGTTTCAATTTGTTGATTTTCATCCATTCACTAATTTCAGCGACACATTTAGATAACAGTTCAGTTGCATTCTGAGCACCATCTTTTTCTTTGGGATCGAATGGCAGATAAAGCTGGACGTCATCCGCGTACATAATGTGGTGAATATTGTATTTGCGGATGATTGTACCGATTCAACATGTATATAGAACAAAGAACAAAGGACCAACCACAGATCCCTGAGGGATCCCATATCTCAGAGGTTGACTCTGATAAATAACTACTAGAGAGTCTACACAGTGTTTATTAAAAAGTACTATCGATTACAACGATCAACACAAGAGAAGTCATTCAAATATTCAGTTGTAACGAATGAGCATTTAATAGTCGAAAACGAATGTTTGAATAAATGGAACCCGAATTCATTACTCTTTTCCAGTGCGTAAACACGGTGTTTGTTAGATATTAAAAAAGACGTAGATGCACAACATTTTCAAATGATACTTTATAATCCAATGTAAACGCATAATACAAATAAAGTTTTTTTAATTTCATTTCAATATGTCAGTTCGAAAAAAAAGTTGAGAAAATATCAATCTAAATTATGAGTTTTTTATGAATATGATAAAGCTGACTAAGATAAAGAAATCCAAAGTATCAGAAAGATTATAAAAACAGCTTGATAGCTTGGGAAGGATATTTTAACGACCCCATTTAAGAAATGGGAAATGACACACTGACTGTGCATCATGCAGTATATATTTTAAGAAAATTGTTTTTCCCTCTCCTATGCAAATTAGATTATTTCAAGTAGCAATATCAGTTAGTAATTTTATAACAGTGTAATTTAAAAGCAGAATACGGTAAGATTAAATTATTTCGGTCTATTTCAATCTGCAATGACCGTGGTTTCTAAGCAATTACCAGCACGAAACAACCCAATAAAAGCTATTAAGACAAACTTAATAGATCCTTGAAATATTCGAATAATCCTGGCAAAACAAGTAACTCAAGATTAGATTAATATCTATTTGCTTTTATGTGTACGAAAAACCTTTAAATTATTTGCTTAATTACGGGATGACTTCAAAAGAAATTAAATATACTCAACGTATAAAACATAAGCCTCAAAAGTTGAACTTGGTCTGTGAAGTGTAATTGACTTTCCTTGTTCACATTTCCACCACAACAGAGCTGTCTAAATTTATATAAATAAATGCTACTTTTGTTAAGGAGAAATATACGGTATACATGATACACGTCAATAGAAAGCCTACTCTGAGAATATAAAATAAGATATTTGGCATTCAGGACTGAAACGGCTAACACGATAACATTACATAAGTTCTTAAAATAAAAGGGACAAAATAATATTTGTGATACAGAATGGCAGGTTTTGGTAAATAATAAGTATAAAAGGTAATTCTTTTGTTTGGAGTCAAAAGGAAATCATCTGTAGTGTTTAACGATAGCAAATTCTATCGTTATCATTCGATCGTTCTAAAGTTCAACTTTAATTGACATGTTGCGTTTTAATGTAACAGCAGTTCTATAATTTTGTTGTAAATCATTCAATACTTTAATAATATTTTTTATTGAGGCAGGTTACGTTTAAAAAGTTTATAAAAGTCTTAAACATACTAAACTGACCCACGCTATAAAACAGACAATACCGCCCAGCACCACATTTAGAACATGGGCCGCCATTACACGGCATACCGGTAGATCTAAAGCTTCTAAAAATAAAGGTTTAGTGGTTTTGTTTTGATCTAGATTTTTACTTTTGATGTCTCTTCACAAATACTGATGCAACATTCTCAGGTTTTCTCCAGCATTTGCTAATATTTGATATTTTCCCCTCTGAATTAAGGACGCAAGAACGTCTAGAAATCATCCAGAATTTTGGCCTCTTTTTGACGTGCTAAGTATTTAGGGGAGTGTAGCGAAAAATGAAGCAACTCAACCCAATTTCAAATGCTCATCAAATGATAGAAAATTTCATTGTTTTTCAGAAAATAAATGGTTTTAATGCATTGAAAAACTGTAAATATGATATTTGGGCTAAATAACACACATTATTTGCATATAAAACAATAGGAATACCAAATAGTGCTGTGAAACCACGAACTATGAAGACCTGATATTATTGCTCTAAAGTCAACGACAAAATGTTCTTGCAAATACAGTTATCGATCAATTACATCAAGTGCAATGACTTTGAATAGTCACTTTGTAAATACTTTAACCACTGGCAATATACAGTTGCAACCTTCATCAATTTCCTTAAAGTCTCTGTTGTTTCAAAACCTTTACAACACCCAGACTTTTGAAACATTCTAATAGGTTAATCAATCAGTGTTGGTTGAAATTGTGCACGGTGTGTTAAGGGAAAGTAGCTTTACTGATTAACAATACTTTAAAGCTCCACGGAGTTGCATGCCTTTTTTGAACATGTCCTGTATAATACTTAGATGATACAAAGCAAATGTAATGGCTGTGTTTACATCTGTGGAAGTATTACGTAACCGCCATATAAGTTGGGATAGACAATTACATGATAAAATGTTTTGAAATAGGCAGGAATATTAAGTGATATAGGCAATGGTTTTATAACATGTTATTTGATAGGCAGGAATAAAAGTGTGATTTATTCTCAAAAAGTCGCAGACTTTAGATCGTATTTTTCTTCTTCGACCGCCGTCACTTTACTTACGATTGGCTACCATATTTACGCTTTTCATAATCTTCTTCTTCCAAGATGATCTGACGTTTTGCTTGCACCAAGTTCAGCCCGCCCATCCAGTGTTTCTTCTAACGTCCTCTCTACCTCTTTCCTTCGACCTTGCCTTCTATTGATAGGAGAGTGATGGCACTGAGAATTCAAAGCATGTCAATTTTCTTTTAACCAACTCTTCAAGTAGCTGTATTTTCACCCCCAAGTTTCTCTAGAATACTTCTATTTGACCTTTTCTTTTTCCATTTGATGTTCAACCATCTTCTTGAATTTTTATTTCCTAAGGACCCGTTGCCCACACCCGGTATTCGCCTTTTCTAACATTAAATGTTCTTTAAGTCAATACAATCCACAGATAAAAAATTGGAAGAAATAAAACACTTTGGTTTTAAATGTAATGACCTAGATAACAACTGAAACAAATCAGACAATATTTCAATATTTTCGTAACAATGTGCATATCATTTGAAAAAAAAATTAATACACTTGTTAACACCAGATTGCTATAAATTGTATTTCGGGTCACTATTGATCAATTCTACAATTTTACAAAGAAGTCTCTTTTAAGGTCCAAAAGTACTTACTGTTATAATGAAAATTAAATAGATATCGTATTCCCCATTGGAAACTTTCTTTACACAAGTCCCACTATCATTTGAAATTGTTCTGTATTAAATTGTATTTACATTTATCATTTATTCAAAAATAAAAGAATCAAAACGCAAATAAAAAGTGGATCTAATATTTTACTCGTTATTTACTGCAAACCATCAAAGTTGTGAATCATAGCAGGTAAAATGTTTAGATATACATCCTCATTTTTCCAAAGGTGTGAAATCTTCATTCCGAAGGAATTATTTCATTCTTTATTTTTTCCCACTTTTACCATCACAGTAAATGCTTATGATGGTGAAATCACCAAGCATTTCAAGTAGATATTGATCTATAGTATCTTCACAATTACAGGGTGTGTCAAAAATAACTTCTTTCACTTTCAATGTTTCTCCATTATGTGCAAATCTTTACGAAATACTTTTCAATAAGAAACAATAACGAATTAAAACACTTCTTTTTTAAATCATGAAGATTGACCAAAGCAATCACACATTATTTTCATTTTAGTAAAATGTGTGTGTTTCATTTCTTTCCACCAACTCCATATACACTAGTAGGGTCATAATATGAATTCTCCTACACCAACTTTAAAAAAAATGCAACACATGTTTTTTTGGCATTTCCTGTAAAAGTAGAGTCATGTTTTCATTATATCAAAAGTTGACAAAAATCGGAGTCCCACAAGGTGCTAAAACATGTAATAAACAAAATATCAGCCGTTGTACGGGCTTAAATTTTCAAAGTTGGTCAAATCTTATTTAAAACCATGCCAATATGTTTCTCTTGTCACAAAGATGCAGAAAACGTATAGTTTTACTTATCTCCGATGTTCGGTTCTCGAGTTATATCCAAAAAACGTATAAATGTCATAAAGGGGTCACGCGTTTGGCCCTATGGGAGTCGAAAATATGAAAAGTGTCCGATTTCGCTGAAAATGGTATTAACATATTTGTCTTGCAAAACTGTCTACACAATGTATTATTTTCGAATGCATTACCGAGTGTTACTTGACGAGATTAATGAATGCGTAAAACTGTCAAATTAGACTGACGATTTCAACACGTACTTAATGCGGAATTCGGATTCTAACAAAAGTGACCGATTTAACAAGATATTTTTTTCCGAAATTGAGAGGTAACTACATATTCAATTCCAGTCTGAATATTTGAGAGTGTTTTTCTTGCTGCTATCACTGTTTTAAAAGCATTGTCTCGTCTATCACAGTAAATTACTTCTGTTAAATATAGTTGTCAAAGGACATAGACAAGCTCAGATTAAAGAGACAGGTCAAACAAATACGATATCTCTGTTTAGTCTTAAGTCTCTGTAATTTTAAATAAAGGTTGAGTGTGTTGTTGTTTGTAAAGAGCAGTCTTTAGATAATACATTTTTTTAATTTATCGTGTAGATGAAATCGGGCACACCTGACCATTTTTCCTTGATTGTACGCTTTTACTAGCGAAGGTTTGGAAATAATTTTTACATAATATTTAAGGCCACAGTTTTTTTTAGCGAGCGAGACGGCAGAACGTCATGTTTACTGCAAGGTTTTGCCTACTTAAACATGTCAAAATATCACAATATTTGGCTTACATTTTAATGTCTATAATATGTTTTAGATTTGTGTTCATGATCTCAAGGATGTTCAATTAGCTCAGTGGTTAGCTCGCTTTGTAATGTATGGCTAATCCATGCCATAAGCCATGGTTCGAGTCCCTACAAATACAGTGGAAACTATTTATTTTTTCATGATTACCAATCGGTTAAAATTCACATTTACCTCAGTAGATGGAGAGTATTTAATCTTAAGAGTACAAGGAAGAAGTAAAAAAAAATCTTGTTTTAGGCAAAAAAAAAACACACAAACAAGTTTGTTTCTTGTCGGTGGACCTAAATGCGAAATGCGGTTTTTTATTTTATTTTGTGTTCTTTTTTTTTCTATTGTTCAAGAGGTGCTAAGGCAAATTTTGATCGAATATCCGCATGGGTGATGATTTTTTCAGTAAGAAACCTGTCCAGTTTCAAGTTTTTGTTGAAAAGAAAACACTTCTTTAGTTAAAATTTTGCAATTTTCCCCGTTCTTTTTATCAAATTGGCTATTTTGATTTTCGTTTTCTAAAATATCAATTAAAAAATTTTAATGCGCAAATAATGACGTCAAGACGAAATGCGCGCGGCGCACGGGAAACAAACTTGTTTTTTTGTTTTTGCCTTATCTAGATAGATTAATATCTCTGTTTCCTTGTTTTAAATACTTCAAAGGCTTGTACCTTCATCACCTAATTTTCTGAATATGCTAATCATCGACTTCGTCCCATGATATTTTCAGATTCAAAAACTAGAATTCGATTTTCTCAATCTATTCTCCCAAAATATGTGATTACTCACCCAGAAAATGGGGACTTTGCGGCAAAAAACATTTCGAGAAACTGATGAAAATAGGCAGCAAAAAAAAAGAAGAAAATAATAAGAATTTCCAGCAGATTTTTTGTTGTAAAATTTGATCGCCTTGATCAATTTCAACCAGTAAGGTGTCGTTTTGAAGCTAGAAAATGCTGTAACAGGTGAAATAATAAAATCAAAATCGATATCATCTGCAAAGTTCCCCCTTTCGGGGTGAGCCATCACATATTATATGGAAATCTTTATATGACAAAATTCTCTTGTTACACGGAGCTTAGATTATATGCTTAGATTCTACTTTGAAAATGAGATTTCTGATCTTGATAGTGTTTTGTGCGTCAATAAGACTTTAATTAATGGATTATATGTAAGTGGAAAAAGAAAACAAGTTAAAATAAAACTATTTGAGATGATTGTGGACCTTTAAAGTTATTAAAACTCTAAGCTCCTCTGTTATACTGTGGATAAAGTTTATTTTCGTCATATACTGCGTGTTTTATATTATATATAAGAACTACTTTCTCAACGTGTATTTCAATTTCAGATATCATCCTTGGCTAGTACTTTACTCTTTACTTGGTAAAACGATAAATGACAAGTCTCTGCAACCCATTTCCCCGATCAATCATCTGTGATTTTATGCATAAGTATTTGTACCGGAGTTTCACACGAAGTACAACCATATTTAGGCAATGCTATGATGATAAATGAAGAAATGACACACCTTTACGTATCGATCATGTGCAGGTTAAAAAGCACCCTCTTCGGCAATACAGAAATAATAGTTTGATAGTTTGACATGATATTTGTTCATGATCCCAAGAAGGTAATTGCCTATTTGAAAGAAGGATTTGTAAATGAATTATTGGAATATTATTGATGTCAATAAAGGAAGTACAATTCTTACAGTGAACAGACATCAGTTTTTGATCTAAACAAAAGAGCGATTGTTCTAAATCAATATTCAATGAACTAGTCAACGGACTTGCCAATTACATGGTGAACTTGAAATAGCATGGTACATAATGTGCAAAATAAAATCATAATATGATGATCGTATGGCGAAAAATTGACTTTAAAACGTCGGAGATTGGTAACCCCAAACGTCGAAGAGGCTCTGAAAAAATACCCCTTTCTTTAAAGACATCGTCGACACCATTGGACAAAAATCTGACCCTTTTCGACGAGCATGCGTACCAAGTAATTACCTCAGAGCCCCGGGGCTTGCAACCAATTATGAAACTCAATTAGCTTAAACAAAATGTGCCTCTGGACATGTGTTTTCTTTCGAACACCTCTTTGAGCGCCCAACATCCTCTACCCTCACCTACTGCTTATTGTGCTATGTGATTCATTCTGTGCAATGTATCCATTATCTTGGTTTCATGTGTAGTTTTTAAACTTTTAATGGTCACTAAGGTATATAATATTTTACATGTAATGGTATTGTTTTTGAATTGTTTCTATGATATATATCTTATGTGACTTCTGAATAAAACTAAAATTCAGTTAGTACAGTGAAATTCGTTACCCAGATTATATACGAGGGTCATTCAGAAAGTTCTACCCGTTGTATCATAACTTTTGTTCTATTCAAGGTAGCTACTTGAAAATTAGCAGAAATATAGCTTAAAATGTCACCTACACATGGTGAAACAATGATATCAATAACTTTTCTAGATTTCGGTAGATGATTTAAAAATCACAGTAAGATTTGGGTACACTGGAAACGGTGAAATATCTAATGACATTGCAACTGTATACCTAACATTCTTGTAAGTTAAAGATAACAACAATTCATTTGTCACAGATAAAGTAATATTTCCCTGATTATAGAAATTACCAAGAATCCCAATATTTGAAAGGATGTCTTGTTCCCTTTTCAGGTTTTGATTATCAGTATAGTGTGTTTCTCTATAGCGTTACTTTTACCATTGCATCTTTGATTATAATCAGCCCCTTTCTATCAAATATTGGTTTCAGACCAAACCCGTCGAAATATATACCATGTAAACAACAATGTGTAATAATAAGCGTCTTTAGTTCGGTGACCTCTTCTTTGATGCCATACTTAATAGTTGCTTTATTGATTCTCTTGCTCTTGCAATCTGCATATCAAAAGCGATGAGATACCATAAAGATGCACAGGGACCTGAAATCTGATAAGACTTTCGATTTTTGGCCCAAGGCAAAAATAACTAATAATACATTTTTGTTGTTGAAAGATTTACCTTACGAACAACTGCAGTGCTTTCAGGTTACAGTGAACTTAATAATATATAATACTGTATTTTTGTTTAAAATTTTGCCGCATAAACTGAGGCTGTCTTCATTTATCTTAAGTGTGTTTAGAATTCTCAGAATGGGTAGATACTACTGTTGTAGTCAACCTTAGTTCCACTTGTTTTTTTAAATACTTTAAAAGAACATTATTCCTTGAGATCACTTTTAATTCCACACCCTTAGAATATATATATAAACGCTCAAATCTTCCTAAACTAATTCCTAAATACTCCTTCAAAATGTTTATTGAAAAAAGAATTATTTAAGCTAAGGAATAAGTTGTATACTAATGAAAACCTACTTAATCTGGCATTGAAATCGCCCCTGCGCAATGTGCTGTAGGCGGGTTTTATTTTCTTAATCTAGGATATCCAGTCCACCAACAAACTTCAGACCAAGTATCTACCATGCTTGACTTGAAGAGCGCTCAACAGTGCCTCCAGTCAAATACTAATGAAAACCTGCTTATTCTGGCATTGAAATCGCCCCTGCGCAATTTGCTGTAGGCGGGTTTTATTTTCTTAATCTAGGATATCCAGTCCACCAACAAACTTCAGACCAAGTATCTACCATGCTTGACTTGAAGAGCGCTCAACAGTGCCTCCAGTCAACATCATCATGTACATAATTCATGTGACAGTAACTTCATTCTCTCATAGATAAGTATTATTCATTAAAATATTGAATAATCTGCCTGAATATAAAAACCTTTGAGACTTTAAAAAGGACAACAAGTGACAATTGTGCGTCATATTTCTCTTTTATGATTTGCCTTTAATAAGTGTCTTAACACAATTTGTTTGGTTCAGGCACTACTTTAAGGGCGAGTCTCATAACATTCCTCCGTTTGTTTGTTGGTTATTTATCCCTAGATATGAAAAACCTGCTTTACTTCTCACTAAAAATAATTAGTTTATCTTCATTCTAGTAAAGTAGTTTAAGGCTGGGGTAGACCTTTAAATGGCATAAACCATTTTTGTACTCTAACTCTCAAACTAATTGAATAAACTATATAAAAGTATATATTTGTAGAAGTGGATTTTTACCCTGAACATGATGATGATATGAGTTTTTGACCAAAAATGTCAAATTTGGCAAAAAAAAAGCCAACAAACGTATTTTTTGCCCCCAAAAGTTCTGGAAAGCCTAACTTTTTTTATTTTAATCTAGGATATCCAAGTATCCACCATGCTTGACTTGAAGAGCGCTCAACAGTGCCTCCAGTCAACATCGTCATGTACATAATTCATGTGACAGTAACTTCATTCTCTCATAGATAAGTATTATTCATTAACAATTTTAAATAATCTGCCTGAATATAAAAACTGTTGAGATTTAAAAAAATGACAACAAGTGACAATTGTGCGTCATATTTGTTTTTGTTTTTATGATTTGCCTTTAATAAGCGTCTCAACACAATTTGTTTGGTTCAGGCGCTAT
>JXSR01S062813.1:76926-89317 GCA_000969725.1 Ophiothrix spiculata
ACTTTGTAATCGAACATCCAATAACCAAAAGCAAGGTGTCATTTTAAAGCTTAAAATATAATCTTTCAGATGAGAACAAAAAATCAATTTTAATTTTGCCGACCTTAAGGTACCTTTCGATATGACGGGTCACATATTTGCAAACCTTCTTGTCAGAGCGTCCAACAGAATATGTCTGACAAAGAAATCCAAAATAAAAATGCTTTACATGTTTGATAAACATGACTGACCAATATGCTGAAGTAAATGGGGAAATCTGAGCAAGACTCTTCTCTTTTCTATATAAGGCTTTCTCTCAAGGAAGCTGCATTGTTGTGACTACATGAATACATGAAATCGAAAAGGTTGACATTCATTTATCATGTCACATACTGAAAGCTCTAAATCTGCATGAAGAAAAAATCGGGTCGAAGATCTACTTCTAAATGAGACTTAAGGTTGAAGAATGCTAAATATGCTGTTCAACATAGGAAAGCTAAAAACAAACAAACGAATGAAGTGTTTATCAATTAAAGAAACAGAGTACATCGATACAACAATAATGCAATCGGCGTAGCCAGATGTGTCAACTAGATATCAGTTGAAGTGTATACAGACACCTTTACGGTATCTAAGGAGGAGAAACAATGAATACAAATGCGAGCTAATCCAAGGAAAATTTAAAAACGGGTAAACTAGCAAGCTTAATGTACCATTAAATATAAATATACCATTTAACTAATTTGTATCTTTGGTTGGAAGTTACATCATAAGTTTTCTGGCATCGCTCATCTTGAACAGGGAACACTTTACGATTTAACAATTGAATATCGGAATGCAATAGTGACCCAAATCCACTGAATTCACTGTATGTCTGATGTTTAAGTCATGCTAATTTGGCTCGCAGTGTAGGTTAATGAATAAAATTGCAATGTGAAACGTGCTTATACATAAGTGTTTTTTTGTAAATAATTCGTATTAATGTAATTCTTTTGATCGAAAAAAACCCCTTTTTGTTTTATTAAACTAAAACGCCCAAGAACTTTAACAAAAACAAATTCCATTGTAAAAAATCTTCTCTGATTGGTAAGATCAATTCCATACTTCTTTTGTGAATCACAACTTGCAATACTAAAACCTTTTTTAATGAGGCAGGTTAATATAACTGATCCACGTTACAAAGAAGACAGTTTAAGCAAGATTTAGAAGTGTTATACTGCAATGTAAAGTCAACGACATTATCTTCTTGCAGTATATGTTATCGATCAATTACATCAAGTACAATTACTTTGAATAGTTGTACTAGCATTGTAAATACGTTAGCCATGGGCAATACGCAATCTACAACCTTCACTCCTTTCTAAAGTGTAATAAAAGATACCAAACCTTTAAAAACATTCAGAGTTTTGATTAAGGAAACCTTCTAATAGGTATATCAATCACCGTCGGTTGGAATGTGCACGGTGTTTATAACAATATGCAATGATCAACAGTACTTTAAAGCTGCATGGAGCTGTTTGCAAACTTTGAACAACTGTGGCTAAACAAGCTATAGAAGATTTTTTTGTAATGGCGATTAATGGCAGAATTGAAGAGAATGCTGTTGATATGTTATTTCTGGTTGCGATGCTGGAATATGCTAGAAGAGCAGGTTATTTTAAACGAAAAAAAAAAAGGTTCTTTACATTATAAACTAGAATCCACGAATAAAAAAATGGATAAAATTTAACACTTTGGCTTTACATGGGTACATTATATCTGAAAAAAACAAATAAGACATTAATGCATGTTTTCCGCAGAAAGGTGCATATTATTTGAATAAATATAATATACCTGTTACAACCAGAACACTATATATACAAATTGAATTATGGGTCGCTATGAACCAATCATATCATTTTGTAAAGGAGTCTGTCATAAGTTCTAACAGTACGTAACGTTAATGAAAATCGAATTGATTTCATATTTCCCTTTAGGGAATGTTTATACCCAAAGCTCGCTAAATATTCTGTATCAAATTATGTTTTTATTTATAACATGTACAGTGGTTCCAGGTCTGTTAAGATAAAATTGCTATATGTCGAAAAAAATACTTTGTCCTTTTGCATACATTTTCATTATGAATTTTTCTAATGGTATGAAATTTCATTCAAAAAAAAAATGTATTCTAAATTTGTTAATGATGTAAATTTTTACCATCACGCCCAATGTTTACTATGGTGAAAAAAGTGCATTCCGGTACGTAGTATCTTCAAAATCTTCATATTTGTTTGTTTGTTTGTTTACCTCGGTTGGTCCGTGACGGACACATGCCATTAGATCCATGATGAACTCATTGTCTCTTCCAAGCTCATACAAAAGTACCAACCTCGATAGCCATAAATGGCTAATCTATGCATGCTGGCCAATGCATCTTTAAAACGATGCCGAAAATAGAAAAGATAGCAAGAAAAAGAGAAAGAGAAAGATGGCCACTCCCAACACAATTGTACAATTTACTCTTAGCCCTTACTTTGTGATAAAAAAAATCAGGAATTTCAATCTCATGCCCCGATGCAAAGGCTGATTCCAAATATTTTGTTTAATTATTCTAATTGGATTTTTAGCGGATTTATAATATTGTCCAGAACCTCCAGGCAATATGCAATCAGTTGTCCTGATTTTACAAATGGTAAAAATCACGAACTATATCTAGCCCTATAAATTGCACGAATTACACTTATGTACGGAGAAATCAAAGCAACACTTTAACGTTGATCAGAAAGTTGTCTTTGAAATTGACTGGAACAGCTCCTTGCGGCAAATACCATAAATACACTTTTGGTGACAAAGATGCCTGAGATATGTGCATTAGCTCTTGTTATATCTCAGGTATACTATCTATTGTGACAGCTTTAAAGTTTTGACTTAGATATGAAAAATATTCAGGGAGCTTTGGGTTGAAAACATATTTTGCTTAAGTGGGAATTGTGTGCTTGTAATTACGTTAATACATTAATACATGCGGCATAACAAAGGTTATTACAGTGGAACTTAACACAAAATCACTTGGGGCAATTATTTTAGTTCGTGTTTTCAGGATTTAGTGTTATCCAACCGAATTCACATCAAAATGTCACACTTTGAACTAAACAACCATTTTGTGTTATCAGGATTTTTGTGTTAACAGATTTTGTGCTAACGAGGTTCCACTCTAGGTATCTTGTTTGATCTTTAATTTTGATTCGTGACGTTTTGGCTTCTTTTCAGTAACAATATTTGTGGATTGTAGATGACACATAATTTATTTATAAATCATCGCTATTATTTTACAAATATTTTTCATCACGGTCTTTAAATTACAGGCTTTCAAGGTAGAAACATTTGACAAACAGATGGAGGATTCGGGCGCTTGACAGGCCCATATTCATGAAACACCGCTAACTCTAGTTGGCTGCTTACCTAAACCTAACGTTTTTTCATGCTACTACTGAAAGTATTGTCTGGCATATCACAATAAATTTCTTCTGTTGACGCCTTATTACAATATGTAAAATAAAGGTTAAGTGTGGTGTTGTTCGTAAAGAGCAGTCTTTAGACAACTACCGTCTTTACGTATACACAAAAACCCGTCACTCGCACGCCCGACCAATTTTCCCCGGTTACCGCTGTCACATGCGAAGGTTTGGAATTGGTTTGTTTTTGATTTGGATAAATAAAAAACAAGGGAGAAGTCAGAAAACTGTTTTCTTGTTTTAGAATCTTCAAAGTCATGTACCTTCATGACCTACATTTCTGAATATGACATTAACATGAACTCGACATAAATGTAATTATGTCCCATGATATATATTTTTCTCTGGATATACTTCTACTGTATCATCCGGAAATCTTTATGTAACAAATTCTCCAGTTGCATGGAGTTAAGATTATATGCTTTGATTCTACTCTGAAAAGCAGACAATTTAAGCATCAGGCCTTGCAATTCCAAGAAGCAACCAATCTCTGATCTTGATAGTGTTTTATATCTAAATAGGACATTAGTATAACATAGCGAAATTAGAAGCTAGTACTTGAAAATTATTTTCAACCTCGTAACTTTTCCGCAAGTGTTCATTGTTAAACAATGGACTTATTACAATTCACGACAATTATCTATATATATATATGCAGCGATGGAAATACCCACATGACAGTCAACCCAGGGTTAGGCAACCCCGGGTTGACTAACCCTGGGTTGTCTTCCACTTAGGTTCCTATACGTAGAACATACTATTACTAGTAGTGAAAAGCAGGTAAATCATAATGTACTAAGTTGTTTTATAGCAGGTTATACAATGCATACCCTGGGTAATCTTTACTTGCATAATTGACAACCTGGGGATGTTAATGTAGTCCATTTGTCAACTCAGGGTAATCATAGTCAGTTGCATTAACAACTTGAAGTTATTAGTGAAGTTCATTTGTCAACCAGCATAATGGGTGATATTTTATAGCAGGTTGTACAGTGTTCAACCTACGTGATCTTCATTCACATAAGAGTATTACTGGGTTCCTACACAGTCAATGTCATATTTGGCATGGGAATTATGACATTGACAACAAATCACACTCAGCTTGTGCCGTATTATCTTTCTCCATATACACCTAAATACATATAAATGTACACAGATGACTGTCTGCTATTGTTTTTTGACCTACACTCCCTGCCAAATATCAAACGGATGCTGCTGTCCACCCAGGTGATCTTCACTTCCCTACTTACCAACTTGAAGTTTCTAATGAAGTACATTTGTCAACTCAGGGTAATTATAGTCAGTTGATATATTTTAAGCCTAGATATATCTAACAGTAGTATGATGTTGTATGTTCTACGTATGACTTAAATAGTAGTATAATGTAGTATGTTCTACGTACACAGTCCACGCACCAAGTGAAGAAACCCAGGGTTAGTCAACCCGGGGTTGCCTTACCCTGGGTTGACTATCATGTGGGTATTTCTGAGGGAGACGAGGGATCGACACAGCATCGAATAGTTTTCATTTATTTTAAATGCTTTTGGAAGGTTATTCGAATACACACGCTATTATCTCTCAAACTGTATATATAATGATAATTTATAAGGACATTAAGTATACTTTTTCCCTTATATGAGGGTCAAGAGGGCTAAGCCCCCGATGCCATAGCGCTTTCATAAGAGAACATTTTTACGCTGTTGGAGGGGGGTAATTTTACTATGAATTAGCACTATTGACACTGTTTAACGGTTATTCCATCAGGAAAAATAATGCAATGATTCAAGCAGTGGCGGCATTACGGGGAGGGGACATTCGGGGGATGGAGGGGGGGTGGTGGTGCGGCTCCCCCAATATTTTTTCTTCCCCCAGTTTTTCTCCCTCCCCCTGAATGAAGGCCTGCCATAGATATATAAGTATGCAGGGCAACCGTCGATAGATCAATATTTCATCTCCCTGTTCATTCCCACACTCCAGTTAATACAGGAGCAACATATCGCGAAGCAGACCGATAAATATCTTTCAGTTAAAGGTAGAAGCCAGAAGTAACACCTTTTATTCTGACAGTCACTTTCTTCGCTTTCATTTAACAAAAAAGTACAGGATAACGTTTGAAACAATGTCACAAATTTT
This sequence comes from Ophiothrix spiculata, assembly GCA_000969725.1. NCBI lineage: Eukaryota > Metazoa > Echinodermata > Ophiuroidea > Amphilepidida > Ophiotrichidae > Ophiothrix > Ophiothrix spiculata. The sequence goes on from JXSR01S062813.1 coordinate 82,533, forward strand.
CTGTTCCATACTGCAGTCAATATTATCTCATCTTTAAGACTCAAAAAGGAATCAATTTTCAAAAACATCGAATTAGTGTTTACGAGTATATGTCAATCAGTTCAAAATTCCAAATCCAGACGAACTAACTCGTATGTTTGATCACATGTTTTCGATCAGTATTAACTTTTCCCACGCATTTCAAGTGCTTTCCATACGTTTAAACAAAACATTGTTAGTAGAAAAACCTGAAACTTGATTGTCATGTACATATCTCATTTAAATAAAAATCTGTGCAAGTTGTATAACAAACTTATATTGTTATACAAACGTTGTAAACTGGTTTTCTAGTATATGGGCAAAATGATATCTAATCATTTCGTGCTTTCGGTGCTGGGTACTTGAACAGCCTTGAACGCACTTAAACAAATTACACAACAACCAGCTCATTATATCCAATTGCAAAAGTAACCGAGAAATATTCACGACTATACTAAACTCAAATATGTGCGCCAGCTTAAAGTTTTGGATACAGCCAATAACACTGTTGCCAATAAAGTTGGAATAAAATATTTCTTTTTTATGTAAATTTCTATTTATGAGGAAAATATCTGGAAACTTATGTTGCTTTAGGTAAGATGAGATAAGTAATCTAGTTGAGTGTAAAAAGGAGCTCCAAATGTTATCATTTTTCTCATGTAATGGTAGGGGCCGACAACAAAAATGGGTCTAAATAACGTACTTTTTATGTCAAACTGGGTCTGCAATATTCCCCATAACAGCTCCCCGATAATGCTTGGCTCAACGAAGCAATCCAGATAAAATATCTTGCCCAAGTCAACATAATCCGTTGGCCGTAGCGGAGCTTGAACCCGGAACCTACTGATTAAAAGTCATGGACTGTTCGACCAGACTACACGAGTTTGTTCATTGTGCATAGGCCTGGTGTTCTATGACATTGTGATGAGCATCATCGACCACGTGTCCCTACGTGTCAACCTGGTTAAACAAAATGTGTGTTAACATTTATTTGTTTGAAAAAAGAATATATACCAAGTTTGTTTTGAACAAAAGCTAAAAATACTTAAAAGTACCCAATATATTAAGAGAAAGCATGAATAAAACTTTCATGTGAAATACAAGGAAAAAAATAAAAAGGAGACAATATATACAAACTAAATATTTGGTATGTTTAATGAGCTGAGGAACCATATAATTAAAGCTTAATATCAACACTGATGAATACAAATGTTGTTTGATTGTTCTTTGATATTTAGACATGAATTCGTTACTCTGCTTATAAGATACTTAAATCGTTTCTGCTCAAACAAAAAACAAAAAGTCAGCGACCACAAACAAACAGACTCGATTTATCATAACAACAACACTGCATATAGTTATTTTTCAGAATTATATTAAAAAATAAAAACCAAATGGATCCAAATAAACACGTTTCTTGAATTAAGGTATCTTCTATGTTGAAAAATATATTAACTAGTAGAATTTTATGTAGTTCACACTGCCCTGGTACCAGTTTAATAGCTAGGCAGTAAGCAGACCACTGAGTACAAATTGAAAATAAATAGCAGTAATTTCGCCTCTTGAAAATTCATTACTTATTAAACGTTCCAATTTGTTACTTGACACAGAATTTGAAGCACACTCTCCTTCCATTAAATTGCAATTTTGTTAAGTTGTTCAATGATATACCGTAGGTCAGATATATAATATAATAATGCAATTCAATAATTAACAACTGTTGACTGTTTCATTACTATTTCGAGCTTCAAACGTAATATCAAAGGTTTTAGTACACACTCTAGGTGTTGCGCCATAAACTGGAGCACCTGTGTGTTACACAGATTATGGAATGCTAGAGGCTGTACTCTGTTAAAGGTAGGTATTCCGATCTGGTGACAAATTAAACATACGCTTCTCAATATTTGAATGAAGGCTTATCACTTACATAAAGTAATTGTAAAGTTTCATTTGCATACCTTGAGCCAAATTAATGCTACAGGCAAAAATGTGTCTGAAAGTGGCCCATAGAAACATATAGGATATTTATTTGTTAGCAAAATATTCTAGTAATTCATCCCTTTTTTTAGCCATATCTCTGCAATGAACTAATATTAACTAATAAGGCGTAAACATTCACAGGGGAAATGAGAAAAATATTCTTTTTCATGTGGTATCAAAATCTTTAGGATGTGTATAATTTACTTTTAACTGATAGACCTTGACCTCCGAGAGGTTTAAACAGGCTTACAGAACAAGAAAAATACCTTTTTGATATTTCGACATGTGTAACATGTCCTCATCAGAAGGAATCCTGTGATGTTGTGAGGATAGATGACCTATCATGGACTGTTCTGACTGACGTCATCATAGGTCAGAAAAGGTCATCTATCCTCACAACATCACAGGATTTCTTCTGATGAGGACTGTGATACATGTCCTCATCAGAAGACATGTGCTACATGTCGAAATGTCAAAAAGGTATGTTTCTTGTGCTTTAAGCCTGTTTAAACCTCTCAGTATACTTCTATGTATGTCCTCGATCTTTTCGTAGCCACTGAAATGACTGTTATCAAATTACCTTGTAGAAGAAACTGGCACTGGTAATATAACAATAAAAGACCCTTCCAGCAGTGTAAATTTTCAAGATACCTAAACCATGTAAAACGGAATTTTGCATTAAAAATGAAGAATTGTAGAATACTAGTATTCAGCTCGGAAAATTTAATAAATAGTTAAACAAAATGAGATTACACATAATGGCAGATATGGATAATTGGATATATCAGACTTAAAGACCCCGACATTAATTTTTAATATCAAGCATAATTAGCATATGTTGCATTTATGACTATTAATCCTCGTCTAACCAAGCCTTTTTTGTAACACGTCTAACCAAGGGGGGGGGGGTTGCAAATCCCCCTAAATTTTTGAAACGGAACCCCCTATGAACTTGGTTTTGCTATCAATAGACAGGTATTGTCCTCCCCTATCTAACGACACCAAGATCACAAAAATCGGCCAAGGCCTTACGTAATTATGACGTCATAAAGGTCGAAAATCGGAAAAATCAGAATTGTGGCAAAAATGGCCCACAAAATCAAATTGTTTCTAAATAACGGAATTTCATCGGTTTTTTTGCATATAATGAAGGGAATTCTAATAATTCTAACATGCTCTGCAAGTTTCAGCCTCATAGCATGCGTATTGTTTTCAAAATGGCGAATTAAAATTGTCAAAAATGTCGCCGGGTTGCAACCCCCCCCTACACCTCAACTTTGACGGACAACCCTAATCCCACCTTAGGTGGTACCCCCTAATTATTTGCAACAACAACCCCCCCCCCCTGGTTAGACGAGGGTTAAAAGATAATCCATAAAATATCTCGAAACCTTTTTAGAAATAGAGTGTGCATTTTCTATGCCTAAATATTAAACAATAACTTAAAACCGAAAAATTATTGAATATACATTGAAAGTATGGTATCATTATGAAAATATCACTTTAATCTAGTCCGATCCTAGGACCTTTTTTCTGTGTTACTATCCACAATCTAAATCCACTGTAGCGTTCAGCATCAGTATCACATCATTATATCACTCACTAGAAAGCCCGAGTTTATGCATAGCCAACTGATCGCATAGCAGACTAACCGCCCCTCCCGAAAAAAAGACCTGCCTAAGGGATGGTTAGACATCGACACTCAGCATGCTTAGCAGGTGTGCTTCTGATCTTGCTGATTGCTTGTGATGGGCGGAGACGAACTCCATATTTGGAACATCGTTAGTGGTGGAATGAATTAATGTGTGTAAATGTCGGTGACTGCGTGAATTAGCATCGCTGGGGGTAACTTTCGTTCAATATAGGACCTTTTTTTTCAGGAGGGGCGGTCACTGGGATATGCGATCAGTCGGCTATGTAGATAGTGGGTTTGTATTGTTGATAATAACACGAAAAAAATCAAGGTCCAAGGATCGGACTACTTTAATCTTGCTATACGTGTTTCACTTTCCTAGGGCACTATTTCGTTATATAAACCTGTCAAAAAAAGTTTGGACATTAAATGTTGCTACAACTTGCTTTTGTGAACCAACTTTAAGTTGGTCTATGCATGAGTTTTAGCAAGATTTAGTAATCTCTCCATGATAAATCTTGGATTTAACACCAAATGATCACTTTAGAGGAAATACCAGACAAGATGAATTAATTAAATAAACTCGTAAAACTTTTAATCTTATCCTCACCTTTTGTTAATCAAAAACAAACTGTTATTCAGCATTACCGAGTTAATTCATTCATCCATTCATTACTGATTTATCCTATAACATCATAATCAACAAGATGACACAGATACTGCTCAATTTTGTCAAACGCTGCCTGTGACCTACCTGCTAATAAAGTGGAATTACTCAGCCATTAAGCAAGCTATTGTTACAAATCTGGTGTCATTTTAAAGAGAAGATTATTAGCTAATCAAATATTGAATCAAATAGATGAACAAGATTAATGAGATAATAGGCGGCTAAAAAAGTTTCCAAACTTTTGTTGACAGGTTTATAAATAAAAACTAAAAAGACACATTTGAATGAAATTTAGCAAAGCCCTTTAAAACGTTTCAACATATCTTGAAATACACGAATCAACCTAGTTTTTTTTCTGATTGTAAAAAGGAAAAGAAAATGAAAACCAAAAGACGGAAACTTTGCCTTTTAAGCTCAAGCTAAGTTTAAAAAGAAACTGAATGTCTTAAGATTATAAATGACCTAGATATGCCGCATATCAGTGGGCTCTTATTTCTTACCACAATTATAAGTGTCTCGGTAAATTTATACAATTTCTATTTACACTGAAAACCATCTATTTTCATTTGGATATAAAGAAGACTTGGTCTGTGAGGTATAAATGTGATGGCTCTCCCCGAAAAAGGGGACTTTGCAAATAGTATCAATTTTGATTTTATCATTTCATCTGTTAAAGAATGTTCTAAGCTTTAAAATGACACCTTAATTGTTGAAATTGATCAAGGCAATCAAATTTTACGACAGAAAATCTGCTGGAAATTCTTTAAAGTTTCTTAATTTTTTGCTGCCTATTTTCATCAGCTTCTCGAAAATTGTTTTGTCGCAAAGTCCCCCTTTTCGGGGTGAGTCATCACAAATATGCTTTCCTTGTTCACGTTTCCACGAATTCCTCCCACACAGAAATAACATTAATGAAAGAACATATCAATAGGAAATCTAGGATGAGAACACAGAAATAGGATACTTAACTACTGAAAAGTTTACAACGGGTTAATTAGTTTACACTTACGACTGATACGACTAACGCCTGGCAACTGATTTTAAGATTCTTCTTCTTGTTTTTAAATCACTGAATAATAAGACACATGTTTATTTATCTGACATGCTCAAACTTCATTCTGCCTTAACACAGCTACGATCAACACTAATTTCATGTGCTTAATATAAGATTAAGCTTATTTAAAATCATCTGACAATTATTGCTCATTAATAAATCAACATTCAAAACACAAGAAGCAAGATTAGTGTTATGCAAAAGAATTCGCCTCATAATTTCTATACGAGTCTAAAAACTTTAATACAAAAAAAAGTAAATTTGAGGATAATTAGGCTTTTAACAATTTTCTACATTTTTGTATTGCCTTAACCTTGACTGGTTTTATACATTTCCTATCATGCCACCATTTAATTTATTTAAGGTGATCTGTTCTGGAGGTCCTCTCCCTGGATTAGTTATAATTTCGCATGTAAGGCATGTAAACCACATCTACGTAAGAATCATAACGACCGAGTAAAACAAATGTGGATATCGGATGAAACGTGCGATACGAGACGTGTTTAGATTAAGTTTTTGCAATTTTAGGGATAATGAGAATTTAATAAACATCTATATTTTTGTATAGAAAGTCATTTTTCCTGAAAATTATTTGATCCGTTTTAAATTCTATAATATTTATTTATTTTGCTTAAATTGGTGCTGTTTGTTGGTTTCACCTCTGGATGAGATATAATGCCACCTCGAAGTACGGTATCTAGAGCCTTTTTCTTTTCTGTAAAAGTCTTGTTAACCACATCTATGTAGGAAATTGGGCAAGTAGAATAATTGCTGAGTAAAAGTACAAAAGCACATAAGTAGATATCGAATTCTTGGTCAAATTTGTGATATATGAATATGAAAAAGTAATACAAAATTAAACGGGTATTGGACAAGTTCAGCAACATCCCCAAACCTTAAAAAAATTAAAATAGTTTATCAAGGTGGTTTTGATGGCTAATTTTTCGTATCATTGGTACTGTTGAACGAGCCCCGTTGGGTGTATAGACCATGGCACTCCATTAATCTAGAAACAAATATATACAAATACTTGAAACAAAAACAAAAACAAAACAAAACAAACAAAAACAACAACAACAAAAGAATGCTTTCGTATCGGCTAAGGACACATGTGTCAATTAGATATCAGTTAAAGTGTACAGAAAATAATCAATGAACACAAATACAGGATAACCCATGGACTATTGAAAAACTGACTTTTGTTAACCTTAAGTTAAAAGCGGTCTCTGTTTCAAAGTTCAGTAATTAACCCTCGTCTATCCAGGCTATTTTTTGTAACACGTCTACCCAAGGGGGGGGGTGTTGTTGCAACCCCCCCTAAACTTTTAGAACGGAACCTCCTATGAACTTGGTTTTGCTATTAATAGATAGGTATGGTCCTCCCCTATCCAATGATACCAAGATCACAAATATCGGCCAAGGCGTTACGTAAT
>JXSR01S062819.1:0-10769 GCA_000969725.1 Ophiothrix spiculata
TCAGGAGGTGTCAAGACTGAGAAGGTGTTAATGGAGAGGATACTTTGAGTGCTGGAACCCTTATAGAATTCCAACAAAAATCATTCAACAAAGTAACTTACAACCGGAATGATCTAGTAACTCTTGCACTGACCCTATGGAAGATTTTGGAATTCCAACCAAAATCAACACATGAATTCCAAAATCCCAGCTGGAATGGCACTTAACATTAAAATCTTCCATAGGGTTCTGCTGGAATAAGACGCAGAAATAATTTTTTTTCCATCTGGATTTAATGTGGAAGTGCAACTGGAATTGGCAAGAAAAACATTTCTTCCATAGGGGGGGTGTGTACTTCAAATGGAATAGCCCATTGCACAGATCTTGTGCAACAACAAAACATTTTGTTTGCCTAAAATCAACATTTTCAGGGATGATCATTTGACAAATTGCCATAAATTTGGTATCAATCAGGAGAGCGAACTTTACCCTATACAGCTTTTGACTGCCATTTAATCCTTATGTTATGGCAGCCACCATGGACTGTCGCATAGGGGCTCAGTATTTGATTTACAGGTGGAATGGAAGTTGAGGTGGAGTCAAGTTTTTTATTTTTTTCGTCCACAACTTGGGTTCAATAAAAGAACCATGTCTCCAAACTTATTTGAATTAAGCAGCTTTTATCCTAAACTGTGTCAAAGATTTATATCTTACTTAAAGAGGCAATTTCTAAAAAGCTTTAAAATGGTGACAATAAATCTATTCATCATTAAGTGTGGTGCAAGAGGGCTCAGCCCACACTAAGCATTGAAGATTATTTAAACTATCACTTAATCCACTACACCATTTGAGTCTGGTGGAAATTAGGGGGGGGTGAATTATTGTAACTATATACATTTTAAGGCATGTAACCATGTAGCCCATGAGAAGCTCTTTATAAATTTGGACTAAATGTGAAATCAGGCCTAGGGATCGTGAGAGCCATTATTGCTATTGCCATCAGGGCAGTGGACTCTGATCAATTAATTTAAGTATTAAAAATATCTGAATTTGCTCATGCGAATGCATTTGGAGATGATACTGTAACAACAGATAATTTTGGAGGTCCTACATCACAATCTGCAGACAAACGAGTGGATTGCCTTTTCATCCCATTTTGAATATTCAAAAGTTACTTACTTGATTAGATCTAATCAATGCAGCATGTTCCATGGGATGCATAAGAGAGGCACTTCCCGAAATTACAGGCTCCAAATTTGCTTCATTACTTTCACTGCCATTAGAGGGCACTGCTGTCCTATCCTCATTGTTGCTAAGGCTACTGATTGGATGTTGGGAGAGCTCGCTGGATTCATCCACGGTTGTCCGGCTGCTTGATGAGGATGCTACCGTTGTGGTGCTTCCTGTCTGACTCTCTGTGGCTGGAGGTGGTTCCGATGGTTTGTCTGTGGTACAAAAAATAGAATAAGAAAAATTCTTACACTCTGCGTTAAGTATGTGTTGAAATTGTAAATCTAATTAGACAGTTGGTAACTTATACGCATTCATTAATCTCGTCTAGTTGCACGCTGCATATCGCATAGTGCGTTGTACAATTCCATGTAGGCGTATGCGTAACATGCTAGCCTTGTATGGAAGTTTCATTTTAAAAGAAAGGTAAATCTAAATTTACAATTATTAACATGGGACGATGGATGGTTGTATTTTCTATGTTTTATTGAAATAGCAAAAACATTTTAAAATAATAATGTTGTTTAATTTCTTTACAATTATTCTAATCATCGTCATGTATTAATCAGATTAATAACTGCTCTTTACTTGGCGATCGTGAAATTGTACAAAAATAATGCACCTTGTGCTGAAGTCGAAGTTGTCCAACTCACTCGGCTGTGTGTCGTGAGTGCGGACAACTCCAACTTCAGCACGCGGTGCATTATTTTTGTACAATTTCACTCGCGTCAAGTAATACACAGTTATTAATCTATAAATGACAAAGGTTTCCAATGTTCTATTTTGTGTAAATCAAAGGGATGAACCTAAATTTTATGTGAACTTAAGAACTTAATTCTTCAAAGTAGGCACATTGTACTGCCAATGAAAAAAGAAACACTGGTTCTTAGAACAACAGGATTCCCCTGGTTTGACATTTCCAGGCAATCCTACAACTTGACCTCAAATGACTTTTGAACTTGATATGTGACCTTTGACCATATAAACGAATGAAGGTTCCTATACATTTGTGTATCATATCCATAAACCATGTTTGGTTCCAATCAGACTTAACATTTTCAATGGAGGTTAATTTGACAATCTCAGCATATCTTACAACTTCACCTCATTTGTTACTGTCCACCACATATACTTTGATCAACACTAAATAGGCGTGAATTATGAGGCTTTTCTTTCTTCATCTGCAAGTAAACATAATCCCACTTATACGCGTACTAGATGTTGATGCACAAGTCGCACATACTACACCCGCTGCGTCTTGTGCAGTTGTGCCATGTTCATACCCTTATCTGTGCCAATTCAAGATGTGAAGATGCCCATCTATTTGGTATTGATCAAAGTATAGTAAAGTCAGCCCCTATAGCTAGTCATTTTGTTTTAGTGCATATTCAAAAAGAACATAATATTCTGAGATGATGCTTGTTTTGAAGTTAATACAGCACAAATAAAAAAATACTGTATTGTTCCGATTAAATGCCCATGGTCCAATAGATGCCCACCTCTACTTTTTCTAACTAAAACTCCAATTTTTACCACATATTTACTTATTCAATACCAGAGATTGCTATATTCTCACTAACATATGAGACAAAATTACCCAGAACAATGCCACCGGGGGAGGTGGGTACTTAATACAAAATTGATTTCAGAGATGTGCCGCAAACTTGGGTAGCAAAATCAGGCTGTCTGGTATGCCAATGGGTCCTTTTTCTTTGCAAAATGTGGTATTTTGATGGGTCTGTTTTTCAAAATTTTCTAAAATGGCGCAAATTTTGGATTTTTTTCTCTTAATTTTCAAATAAAAAAATCGCGCCAAATTAGCGTAAATTTTCGGAGAAAATTTCAATTTTTGTACAAATTCGACTCAAAATTTGGGCAATTTGGTATATGGATGAGTCCCTTTTTCTTTAAAATTGGTATATACATGGGTGGTACTTCAAATTTCCCAGCAGCACACCCCTACCAAAACACAAATTTGAGTACCCCCACCCCCCTGGAAATTGCCACAACTGATGATTGCCAGGGTAAAATTCTTCCCATCGACTTACTTATGACTCAGATCATAGTATCAACAACAGGCAGCATTAAAGTCTGTTGAACCTAAATGGGTCACCTTCAAACAATCCAAATTCAGTCTTCACAATGCCTTTCATACAAAAAAATCGGTCATCTTGGATATATCCCATAATGCTTGACATTAAAAAATTCACTTATGAATTTGTTAGTTCAGCTACGTTTGCAATCAAATGAGTTGAATGACTTTTTGAAACAGCTTTTATAACTAGGTAAGGAATGTGTCAAGAAAAGCCACCTTTCAAACATAATGCCCAGCCTGCATTTAACAGGAACAATATGTCAGTATTTCTTTTCTATCTTACCAGTTCCACTTTCTTTAGCAAGGTCTCTCATAGTATGTCCTACAAAATCCCCGACAGGAGCAATGGACAGGTCCTGTAGAGACTTATCTCGCCAGCCTTGCCTCTGGTTGTGAATTCTCTTCATCAGCTTCTGAAGGGTTTCTATTGCAAAGAGAGAAAAAATTGATAATTATTACTATAAAATATATACATCACGTAACTTAAAGTTATCCGCCTGACAAGATATTCATTAGCAAGCTTTTACCAACAGGAGCAAAGGGGGCAAACCCATTATTCAACAAATGCCCCTGGGTCTTTTTTTTAACCAAGTTGCGGCCTCTTCTTGTATCCCTAAAAAAGGTTTACCAAATTTGATACCATCTATAGCTTGATTTGATAATTGAAAAAAATACAGCCGTTTTTTTAAAACTTGCCTCCAATTGAGGTCAAGTGCCAGTAAACTGTTGAGGGCAAATTTTATTTTGAGAAATTTGCTCCCTTGGTTCGCAAGTGCTTAAATTTCCTTGTTCTATTTCTACCAGACCTATGCCAAAATTACTAATAAGGCCAAAAAAAAAATGTTTGCTTGTCCTCATTTGAATTTGAAACTTTTTTTTTTTATATCTTATTTTCCCAGGTAAAATTGCTATTTTCTCAAAAACCCCAAATGAAAATCAAAGAACATTTTTCACTTTACATTAGTTTCTGGGTTCCGTTTTATGTTTAGATGCAATAGAAGTACTCACTCATCCATTAAAATGGTGTAAAGAAGCAAAACATGTACGCTAAAATTCGCCTCCGTATGCAAAATACGGTGCAAAATTCGGCAATCTAGTTTCACTTACCCGACTAAAATTGCCTTTTTCTCAAAAGGCCTTACAAATATCTGTACAATCTTTGCAATTTTAATTAGCTTGTGTGTTCCGTTTGATGTTTAAGTGCAATAGAAATGCTCGATCATCCATTAATATGTAGAAAAGTACCGAAAACTACGCTAAATTTATGGCCTTCCGATTTTCTCTATGTTTATAAGTTCACAATCGGTAGACCTGGTATTAAAATATGAATATTAATTTGTGACGTCATACCTGGGACTTGCATTCGTCATCGGAATTTCGTGATTTTTGTGCAAAATTTTGAAAGAAAAAGTTATACGGTCGCAGCGTGAGAATCGGTCGGTCGGATGAGGACAAGCAAACATTTTTTTTTGGCCTAATTGGCTGTCATGCTGATGCAAATGTCTAGCATGGACTCAGGAATTAAAGTATAGATTCCGGTCCTCTGATTGGTTCAAAGTGAGGGCTTGGATTTAACTAGGCCTCGAGGCATATTTCTCACAAGGCCCGCTCAATATATTTTCCGCACAATACGGCGCAGTCAGCATTGTTTAAAATCATTATCAGGCATTTTTTAAAAGTGCTAAAACGGTTCTTTTAGCCAACCAGATGACAAAAATCTATATATTAGGTATAATATAAAACAAATATTGACTGCTTTTTGTTTGGGGGATGGGTATGGTTAAAATTATTTCCAATCAGCGATCTCAAAACTATGAATATACCCTCAGGGTTTTGAGATGACCGCCCTCAGGGTTTTGAGATCACCTCAGAGAAATAATTTTAACCATGCCCCTCAAAGCAGTCAATATTTGTATAAAAGACACCCTTACCAAGTAAAAATATGCAAACCCACAGATGCATTGTTGTTGATTTGTGATGAATGTATGTCTGAATTCCTAATTCAATCTTGGTGTTATTTGTTATGATAAGTCTATTGCATAGTCTTAAAAATACAAAGACCTTGCAATATATACTCATAGTTAGTACCCCACCACTGGATTTTCTATAGTCATACCTGTTCGACTCAATGGTTTGTTGCTAGTCTCTCTCTCATTCTTGTCCTCACCTCCCTGAGGGAACAAAACAGGCTGCAGAGTTTGTCCTACAGATGAGTCTGTAGTCAGATCCAAGTCTTGATCACCCTCAGGGACTACTGGTTCCAAGGCAAGGGTCAGGTCACCTGTAAACTCTGAAGACAAAATTGAATCACAAATCGTTACGTGAGTGCAAGAAAGTCGTATAGATCTGCAATAGCTGCCATTTGTCATAAATTTTTGATTGCACACTTTGTAAACTCCAGTCTTGGGTCAGTGGTTGTTGAAATGGTTCTTCAGGTGATCACCTGAAGAACCATTTCAAGAACCACTGACATATGACAGGGATATTTTGAGGGATTTTTTTTGGAACTCAGAACGAGGCAAAGTATGATATATACCCTACTTGCCCTCGCTCTGAGTTCCATTCCCTGTCCGATTCTGTGGATTTACCCCATCAACGGCGGGTGTATGTCAATTATAAGAATGGTCTATAGAGATGCAGAAATATTTACAAACAAGTTGACTGTGGGGAGGCTTATGTTGCTATTATTTTGTCTACAGCAATATAATAAACATAAATATCAATTCAAAAGCATAAATTTTACTAATGCTTATTCAACCTTCAATTTAAAACAAAAGCAAACTTTGATAGAAAACTATAAATTATAAGGTGAGAAGGGAAGGTGGGTTGATAGAGCAAAAAATGTCCATTTCCTTTTTAATTTCATCAGCTGCTCCACTCTACCTTCCCCAACTTTCTTCCCTTCAACCGTATTGTGGCTGGAACATTGGTCCCTTTCTTATCATATTTTCTAACCTACCTGTGTAAGGCTTGGCATCCAAAGACATTCGCTTGCCCAAGAGTCGATCGCTCGCGATATTCGCTCTGGCTTTTCCCTCAAATGGAGGAAAAATATTGATTGCAATTCTTGAATATTGTTTAATAGATGTGAGCCTTAGTTAAATCAATGTTAACATTGATCATACCAATATGCAAGCATTGGCAGTGTAATGGTGTGGTCAGAGTCCATCTCATCACTGCAACATCGCTCGACGTCTACCGATACGCAGTCTTCAAAAGTTATAGCTCAATATTCATAGCGCGTGTAAAGACTGCGTGTCAACAGACATCGTTTGATGAAATCGCTGTGAAATCGTTGGACTCTGAATGCACCATAATTCGCTATTAATGTGAGCGAATAAGACAGAGTGAATATCATTAGTGAAGGTCTCTCGGGCAAGCGAATGCCTTTGATTTAAAACCTAAGTCACATACATATCTTAAAGGGCCCATTCTTAATTCATCTGCTGCTCCACTCTCTTTCCTTCTCCGAGGAGGTTTTCGGAACACTTGGTGCATTTCTTAATAATATTTCCAACCTACTGTATTTGCCATATACATAATTTCAAAGGATCATTCTAAATTCATCTATACTCTTTTCTATTTCATTTGTCTGTGAAGTCTAGCTGTGAAATGGCTGTGACACCTTGGGATGCTTGGTTGCAGTTCATTTCTTATTATACGTTCTCAACCTAACTGTGTTGGTCATATACGAGGGTCATTCAAAAAGTTCTACCTGTTGTATCATAACTTTTGTTCTGTTAAAGATAGTTACTTGAAAATTGGTACAAATATAGCTTAGAATGTCATCTACATATGATCAAAAAATCTAATTAATACTTTTTCTAAATTTGTGCAGTTGTCCTGAAAACCACGGTAAGATTTGGTACACCGGAAACGGTCAAAATATGTGCATCATTTTTAAAACTGGCTCAGGTACAGTGAATTAAAAAGGTCATAATATAGCCATGTAGTATTGCTATATAATAAAAATTATATAAAGCATAAGAATGGACATACAATTGTACGGGATGATTAAAAAATTGACCCAAACTGAAAATAATGGACACCAACAAGCACAACAATAAAAAAGAACAAATAGCCCATGCAGACAAATTATCAAAATCACTAAAGATACAGTTTAGGAAGAAACTGACTTTAACAAAACAAGATGTAAAATAGTGACATTATGAAGCTTTATGTTTGAAGAAATTTTCATAGTACATCATAAAGGAAACTACATTTGATTTTTTGACCGAAAATTGTGGTGTATCATCTTTAAATGGTGTTTTTGACATAAAAAAAACGCACTTGGAAAGTCAGGTCATAGAGAAGCATGCTATGCTAATATTCGTAACCTAAGAGGATACCAGACACCTTTTCAAATATTGGGATTCTGGGTAATTTCTATCTGTAACAAGTTTACTTTATCAGTTGCATATGACTTGTTGGACTATTAGGTTCACTTTCATTCCAATTTTGTTCAGTAACTTCCATGATTTTTGGGTATACAGATGGTTATTCATACATTAGGTGCACATGTAATTTTAGGTGCAATGTCATATGATATTTCACCGTTTCCGGTGTACCAAATGTTACTGTGGTTTTCTGATCACAAGCAAAAATGTAGAAAACGTATTGATATGATTTTTAGACCACATGTAGACAACATTCTGAGCTATATTTGTGCCAATTTTCAAGTAGCTACTTTTAACAGAACAAAAGTTATGATACAACAGGTAGAACTTTTTGAATGACCCTCGTACATATCTTCAAAGGCCTGTTCTAAATGGACAGTATTCACAATATACATACACCGCCATGCGATTATTCTTGCCAATCCACCCTTTGACTTCATAAGTGGAAATAACAGCTACAAAAACCATTATATTGGTAATACATGCAGAGTAAAGAGTTTAGATTTTATGTTTAAGGTGATCAAAGTATTGTACATGCAATCATAATAAGGTAAATTGATCTATAATTAATGTTGATAACTATTTTAATCTACATCTGCCTGAGTCATGTGTAAGTTTTGTATTGCGCGGGGAGTACACATCAACATTTTACCATGATGCAGTACAAATCTTAAGCTCTCGTACGGAAACTACAGATGGTGCTCTGAATTGTGAATACAGAGAATTCATTTGCTGCTCCTTTCTTCCATTCACCTGTGTTGAAGCTGGAACACTTTGAAACACTTGACCCATTTTCAATTTCTTACCTTATGTACCAAATTACTTGTGTTGGCAAAATTCATCTGCTATTCCTCTTTCTTCATTCCAACTGTACTTTCTTTGGCTGGAATATGTTTTCTTATCTTACATTCCAACCTACATATATACGATTTACTAAGCTGGTTCAAAGTGCTGGTGACCATTATTACGCTGACGTCAGGAAACCAAGCACACAGCCAAGTGTACAGCCTATCTGCACTTAGATTGTAATGTTTACCATAACAGCAATGGAGATCAAATATCTTGCCCAAGAATATAACCTGTTGGCTGTAGCAGGGCTTGACCTCACAACCTACAGATTCAGAGTCCTGCACTGTTCCACAAGGTCACAAGGTCCCCAAGATACATTTCAAGATACACCCTAAGTCCTGTTCTAAATTCATCAGCTTCTCCCTCCCACTTTCATCCATTTGCCTGTGTAGTGGCTGGGAATCTTGCTCCATTTCTAATGTGTTTCAAACTTACTTATGTTTGCCATATACATTCTGTTCTAAATTCATCTGCTAATTTTCTCCTTCTTCCGTAGCCAGTTTGGTAGCTGGAACACTTGGTCTGCTTCTCATTTGTTCCCATCTTACCTGTATAAATATATCTACTGAAACCTGTTCTAATTTCATTTGCAGCTCATCTATTTCTTCACTCCATCTGTGAGATGGCCTGAACACTTTGGAACACTTGGTATGCTTCTTATCATATATTGCCAACCTACCTGTTTTAGCCATATACATATCTTCAAAAGCCTGTTCTAAATTCATCTGCTGCTCTTCCCTTTCTTCCATTCGTCTGTGTGGTGGCTGGAACACTTGGTGCTGCAAAAGGAAATTGACATATAAACTTAAAATATAAACTTAAATTCTAGAAACTGAGAGATGTGGTTACACAAAATCTTAGGAAATCAAAATACTAGTAAATGAAAGTGCTAGAACAATATGTATATTCATCTTAACTCTCACAATTTCTCATTCAGCACAAAAAATACCTAAAGGAAGATGATCCAACTGGTCAAAAATGGTGACCTTCCTTCCAAAACCAGCCATAAATACCACCTCTTGTCATTTTCACTTTTCTAAATATTTGCAAAGACCATGTTTTAAGGATTAAAATTACACCTTAATGAATTTCACACAATCCCCAGAAGTCAAGTTATGTGTCAAAGGTGTCAGGGAGTAAAATGTATGACTGAGATAAACACGTTCAAAGATCAGTAAGCCCTAGGCCTATATTTTCTGTTGATTGTCTTAAAAATATGCAGGTTTATTTTTTGAAATGAAAGTTTGCTGGTTTTTTGTAGTAAGCACAAGGATTGTGAAATTGACAACAAATCGATTTCGGTAAATTACGACTTTGACATGTATTTTCGTAGCGCAAAATTAAGTTTCTGGTATTTACGGCTCATACGGGTTGGACAGCCACAATTTACAAGACCACTTTAAAACAAGGTTGGCAATTTCCCGGGAAATACTAGTATTTCCCGCTTAGGTGGGAAATACTGGTAAATACCGGGAAATACTGGTAAATACCGGGAAATACCGGGAAATACTGGTTAATACCGGGAAATACCTGGTCGATACCTGGGAAATGCCATTCACTAAATATCTATTTTCAAGATCCAATGGGGGTTATCCTAATTTAAGTATGTTTTCTCATTAGAATGTTATGTGAACAAGTTTAAATTGGTTTACTTGAATAATTATATTATCTATGACAAAAACATGCAATCAGGCATGTTTTATATTCACAACTTGTATATTCATCAATGTCTATAATGATACATGATGCTGCTGGGGGTTGAGATGTTGAGGGGTTTACATATGGATCAACAAAAGACACACATTTATAAACACACATATAAAACTAGCACATGTATGATTTAACTTTGGCAATTATAGTGCTGTGTAGGTTCAAAATGGCTGTTCATTATAAATATTTTTCAAGTGAACATTCCTTAGGCGTGTTTAGAGTCGACTAAAAGCATACTATTAAAAGAATTAACACAAATAACTGATAGGCCCTATATTTCTTACAATGAAACTTTTTTGTCACTTCCCCACAAATAGAAAATGCACACTCTGTTCAAAAATCTTAAAATACTTCCACATGATTTACAAGTCATAAATTATATTTTACAGATATAAATAGTCATCTAAGTACTGTCACGGGGAACGAAGTCGGAAACTTATTCGCAGCGCCGCGCACGGTCAAACATAGATAGTGTTTACATATTTTTTCTTGCGCGCATGCGCAGTAAT
>JXSR01S062821.1:0-10567 GCA_000969725.1 Ophiothrix spiculata
TCAGGAGTGTTGAAGTCCCCTGCTAATATTATATTTGGTAGAATGTTCTTAGTTGTTAACTTTCTTAAAGCTTTGTCCAGTTCTTCAAGAGGTTTTACATCATTATCTGTTGGTCTATACATTGAGCCAATGTAGAGCGGTTGTTTCCCAGCAAATAGGATTTTGACCCAAATAGCTTCGCATTCTGCTTGAAGACTATCATCTTCCATGCCAAGCAGATCTTTTCTCAGGCCGATAAACACACCTCCACCGTGCCGGTTTCGATCTTTCCTATAAATATCATAGTCATCTGGGAAAACTTCACTAGATGGATAATTCCCATCCAGGTGGGATTCGCTACCACAAATGATGTCAGGATCTTCCTGCTGGATTGTACTTAGCAAGTCTCTTTGTTTTCTTTTGCTTTTAAGTCCTCTACAATTAATTGATAACAGTTTTAATCGTCTAAATTTAGGTTTTGATCTTGGCTCACGTGTTGTATGTATGTTGCTTTTCTCACTCTCTGTTGATTCACTATCTGAAGATAGGGATACAGACTCGTCAAGAATGGAACCGTCTCCTTCTGAGAGAGCTGCAAACGAGTTGTCAATACTAAATGTTGAGTCATCACTGCCAAAGGATGTTGAGTAATTGGCATAACCACACATCCAGCAGATCCATGTCCCACTAATATCATTACCAAGAGAGACGTATTCTTCAGGTGTCACATTGCCACATCTTATGTGAACCCATTGGTTGCATTCATCGCATTGGAGAGCACGGTGGTTCTTAGCAACGGGCTTATTGCAAACTTTGCAAGGATATCTTATTGGTCCTGGGTTAATTTCGATATCACCTCCTAGGACCAGCAGCAAAACAATGGCCACTCTGTAGGGACGTGGTCTTTGGTCTGGCCTTGTAGCTTTATCAATGACATTTCTATTGTCTAATCTAATACCTAAGCTTGGTATTGCTTCAACAAATGTTAAATTGCATGTTCTAGGTACACCTGTACAGTCTAACTGTCTTAGTTCGTTGTCATGATTGTTCCCTTTAATTATTACGTGAATCGTAAACACAAACACAAGAAGTGTATATAGGATTGGTAACCCTGTTGTTTTTCTCTTCACGCAATTCATCGTTATTACTTAAATAATGGAGTTTTTCTACCTTTCTAACGGCGCAATGGCCAAAATTTGGCCGACCCGATTTTTCTATTTTATCTTTCAAGTTGCGTACATCGATGTCTGACAAGAGCAAGAGCATTAGTTCCGCTAACTAAAACATTAATTGCAACAACTAGTGGGACATTTGGACTTGCAAAATCAGAGATTTTGTACCAAATTACATCATTTTTGACGCCATCTTAGTCTGTCAAGTGTGTTGAATTCGGCAGTCCACAGTCGGAATTTTGTTGATTTTTGGTACATGAAAGCTTTTGATTGTGAATTCTTCTTGATCTGAGTGATATTTGATAGTGATCACAGACATCTGTTGCTACAAGAGGTGCATCTGCTTCATATTTCAAAATTTTGTAAAAATATGTATAGTGTTTTCAATAATTAAATTTCCCTGCGTACTGCATCGTTTAACTCGAGCGTAACGCGCGTGATCGTCGGCGCTTCACAAGCACTGGAATTAGGCCAATCATACGCTGTAAATACGTGCGACTTTCACGCAAACCACAGTAGCAACAAGCGTTGTTCTCCAAAAACCCCGCGAACGGAGAAATCTAATTATTAAAAATACTATAATGAAATGGAGTATGGGTCTGGAAGCTCAGACTAGAATTTTATCTTTACTTTTACAGAATAACTGGAGGTATTCTACAACAACATGCCCGTATCATTCAACTGTTTCCTAATCCTTATATTGTATACAACAAAATAAAACATTTCTACAATCATAAAATGAAAGCAAACCTGATAATTTTGATGCAATCTTGACACATTTCTCGTTATGGAAGTTGCCATATCGCTGATCGTCGGATCGCAAATTCAGGACGCACACCACTAATTCTTCGTTTCCTTTTTCCTTCCTCGAAAGGAATATATACCACAAAACATGTTAGCGGTGTCCGCCTATCATCCCCAGTATTGACATAGCCGGCGACAAACCATGGCACTGGTTAGGAAAGCCCTCGGAACTGGGCAAAAACTACACATTAATCAACAGTTTATGTTACAATGCCGTCGTTTTTTATGGAATGTAAGTATTTTTATTACCCTTGTCTGTTGAATTGTCACGGATTCATCATCAGTTGGACTTGTCTAGACTCATGAGACGTCGAGACACCAGCAGTGCTGCGAGACTCATTGTTTTTTTTATTGAGTCATCATAATTATTGTCATGTCATGATTGATTGTCATTATTTACTTTTTCGTTCCTCAAACGCAAATAAATCCTTTTCTGTCGCGCATCTCCCTTACTTTGCCCTCCCCACTCCTTCCCACCCTTTAGGCCTACACCTGAAAAGTTTACCATCACATTGCGCACTTGGGGAGCAGTGTTCGTCTGGGCGGCTGCGGTCACCACGCAGCGGCTGCGGTCACCACGCAGCGCTTAAAGTCCTTTTCCCCCCCACATCAATTAAAATTCCACATACATGAAACCATGCAATTTAGCTGAAATCCAAAACCATGGAAATATAGCATTCAATTAACAAAGTATATGTGCTGCATCTGAGTTGCACTGAACTCGTGCCTCATATAATATGAGGCACTGACTTTGAATTCGGCAGCCTATACCTTAAATTAGGGCTAGCATTCCGGAATTTGTAACGCACCTTACGGCTACATGTGACAATATGACTCCAAACAAATTGGCTTGATTACTTCATATAATTAATATCAAACAAACTTACTATTCACTTTGGTCATTTATTTCCACTAAAGGCGATATCTGAATGTGATTTTTCTTGTCTTCAAATGCGTTCCCGATGATCAATCGATGTCAACAAAATATTGTCACGTTGCAGATTGCATTATGGGATTTCATTAATGGTAATGTAACGTCGTTTGGCAATACCATTATTTCATAGGTGTTTTACTATTCCAGCCAGGGATTAAAAGCAGGCGCTACAAAACCGACCAAACTAAAATAACCCCTTCAAAAGCAATGGATTAAAATTCAAGGACATGTTGGCGAAGTTGATATTATGGGTCAATAGATCCTTTGTTTCTGACGTACAATACATGCTCTACAGAATTAGAATAGTTCCCCGCACAATCCGAAGAACAAGATTATCATCGCAGTGAATTGGATCGTGTTTTACGATCAACATCTGAGCATCTAGCCTTTAACCCTACCAATATGAATGCCAAAACTTCTAACAACAATTTCAAAACTGAAATTTACCAGACAACCGAAGCCAGCGGTAGACAATGGATCAATGATTTCTTTCCAATCTTCCCGCCACTCTACCCGACCTTTGCACTATGCAAAGTAGGGTCAACACTTCGATAGAAAATGTCATGATTGTCATTAGTCCTGGCCACCACTAATCAGTGACATGACTAGACTGAGTCACTGACTTGTCAGTCCATATAATTTACATGAATATGGACTGACTGGCTCCATTGACTCAATGGTTAATTTTGTAGAAGTCTCATTTTGAAAAGGTTGGGGGGCTACTCCTTACTATAAGTTTTCCGAATGTCAAACTCATAGATCAGCCCAATACTGGCAATACAACCTGCCTAAATACATCTTTGCTACTCCAGTGGTTACCAAACTGACAGCTTGGAGGGGCCAATTATAATATAACTATGTAAAAGCATTTGTTACCCGGACCGGGGGTACTTAATGGAAAGGTGGGTGTACGGACGCGCGGCCAAGAACGGTTGCATTTTTAACCTCACAGTTAAAAAGGCCCCTCAAAAATTTGAAAAATGGTTTACAAATTACATATAACAGTTGCATTTTTCAAAAATGACCATTTTTGGACCAATTTTTCCTTTGGTTTACCTATCAGTTGCCAAATTGGGCTTTTAAAGTGCAATTTACATTGTAAAAATGTATTGAACGGTCTAGATAACTATAATTGGTTTACATATGGGTTGCATTTTTTCGCTTCCTCAGGTTTACAAAACGGGTGATAGTCGAAAACTCCGGCCGCGCGTCCGTGCCCAACCGAAATCTGAGTACCCCCCGGGTTTGTTTGTTTGTTTTTTATTCAGTCTTGCAATGAAATAAAAAAAAAAAAGATAGCAAGAAAAAACTTTACAAAATACAAAGCAACAATTAAATTACATGCATTATACAAACATCCATCCCAAACTGGAACGGTGCACCACAAACACAAATTTAATACAGCCACTTTTGTTGTAAACACCATATTACTAGACATTACTGGGAATCTTCTGTATCTGTTGATAACTTTTAATCTGGACGTTTTATCAAAATCAATAGGCTAATCCAAATTTTCCATAATTGTGTTTTATACTCACTTGTGTTGTCAGTCCATGTGATTTACATGGAATATGTGCCTATAAATGTAGTAAAACTGCCATTTTAAAGGGGCAATTCATGATCCACTTTTGACCCTCAAGGTCACCTCTGTCAAATTTGAGTTTCTTAGGTTATAAGAATCCTCAGCTGGTGTATGTTACGATCCCCAAACCATTCTTTCATGCGTGCTTGCATTTTTGAGAAAAGTGAGAAAATATGTCATTTTCTAATTATTGTCGGGGCCCCGACAGTAATTACAACACAGTAGCCTATGGGGATTTTCAAAATGCTGAAAAGCTTGTAACTTGGAAACGAATTGTCGGAATCAAGTGAAATTTTCAGCGTATATATATGTTGTACTCTTCCTTCTATTAAGCTAGAAAAGAGGCCACATCAAAATCATGAATTGCACCTTTAAGTGTTTAAATGAAGCGCACCCTGTTACCCATCACTTTTGATTTTTTTTTAGCATATAGATTATTTTAGCTTAATTGGGTAGATAATAATACCCTCCAAATGGTTTGCCTTAAATACGCTTACTTTTTCTGCAATGGCTATTTGTTGAATTAAATTCGGGATATTCGGGATCCCAAATTTAATTCCACTTAAGTATAGGAAAGCATGCACATGCTTTTTATCCATTTGTCGGTGGCAAAACAATTTGTATAACATAATACATTTGAAAATGCTTTTAGATAGTCACATTCTTTCTTTTTAAAATATAAACTGTTTTTTGTCAAAATCTTAGAGTATTGCTTTAAGCATACATGTGTATACATACAATCTTGGGACTAAGTCCACACCACAAATTCAGCCAAAGAATTGAAGTTCTTTTACAAATTTTATAATCAGGATGCTCCTTGAAAGTCTTGCGCATCTCATGATAGGTGATTTGTTAATGTTAAATGGGCCTAATGTTTCAAAATGTCTGATTTTTCACACCATTTTTGAAGTTGGTAAAGAATTGCAAATTTCTTCAATATTCCTTTAATTCCACAATTCATGGAAAACTACTGGTAGGTTACTATAATTATGTTCTATCAATTTATGTAAAAAATTATGTTGGTGGAAAAGTACTGGGAAGAATCTAGGCCAGTCCCTTTAAAGTGAATTTTGATATGGGTTTGGTGACTTAATTTTTCGAAAGCCCATTTCAAAGTGGCATCTGCTACTTCAACCAAAGTTGCACAGTATTTCTAGTTTGTGTGTGAAGAGGATGCAAAGAAAAGAGGTCAAAAGTCAGCCAAACTATTGACAATGGGCATATTGTATATGGTCAGATGCTGAGGAATGATTAAATCAATAACCAATCTAGGGTCTGTTCTTTTTCCCACATGTTTTAGGAACTTCGAAAGTGGTTGGTTTCAGTGCTAATTTTCAAACTTGTAGTAGAGGGTGACATTATTTTGTGAAGTGCACCAAGTCCTGGCACCATGACTCGACTAGTGCTTAGTCATTGTAAATGCTATGTAGTAAAACTGCCATCTAAGCATGTCTATACAAACAATCTTAGGACTAAGTCCACACTGCAAATTCAGCCAAAATATTGGAAGCTATTCACAAATTTTATAATCAGTATGCTCCTTGAGAGTCTTGTGCATCTCATAATAGGTGATTTGTTAACATATGTGTGATTTGGGGGCCCAAACTTTACTTGTATGCTGTAACATTGGGTTTCCAAATTTAACAACCTCAACTTTGTTTACGTCCAGATTTTGGTAAGAAGTTGTGAATAATATCTTTGAGTTTAAATTAGAGGATTTTTTTAATTTTTATTTTTCAAATATTTCATGTCAAAACTTAGAAAGCTTAAATTAAATGACAGTTTTATTACACACATTTCCCATGACTTGACATAGAGTCAAATCATGTACCAGAAAGTGTACCCTTCTATGCTGAGACACACAGGTTCACATGATAGACATTGGGCAAATTAAAGCATATATATTTATAATGTAAAATTACTAAAATTGGCTGTACGTTTCATCTTAAAATCGCTAGCTCATATTTGTAACATTTCATTGATTAAATCAACTTTCCCTAATAATTGGAAGAAAGCCAAGGTAACTCCCAATTTTTAAGTGGGGTGATAAATCAGATGTTGGAAATTATAGACCCATATCGATTTTGCTAATAATCTCTTAAATAATTGAAAGAACAGTACATCATATCAGTTATATGGTTACTTAACAAATTCAGGTATTTTGTCAAATGTACAATCTGGCTTTCGACTTAACCACTCTACTTTTACAACTCTTCTTGATGTACAAGATTATATTCTAAATAATATGGATAATGGATATGCAACTGGAGTATTATTTGTTGATTTAAAGAAAGCCTTTGATATACAGTTAATCATGAAATTCTTCTAATAAGCATTTAACCCTAAAGCTCCCAAAGGTTACAAAAGGTTACAAGATAAAATCACCATAATCGCTTAAGTCCGAATACGTCATAGGCGGGGGGCCCTGTCCCATGGGCACGAAATCGCTGCCTAGGCAGCCCCCCCCCCTCCCCTGGGTGGCTTGGTATAGACCTTGGACACAGGATTGGGATGCGAGAGGTGTCTGGTTCGAGCCCCGGTGGAGACCACCAATTTTGACACCCTTATTTCCGAGGAGAGAACGAAAAGGGGTAGGTAGGAGGTTAGTGTTAAGCATTAGGCCCCCTATGGTATTGATGGTAATGAATTGTTATGGTTTCAATCGTATTTAAATAACACTTGTTACAACCTGTAAGTGTACATTCTAGTTTTTCAGACTTCAAACCAATCAATATAGGAATTCCTCAGGGTTCCATATTAGGTCCTCTACTTTTTGTCTCGCCTGAAAATTTTTCAGTAAGAGACATACCATTCCTTAAAACTGTCCGCCGTTCGCTGTCCGCATTTCTTGTCCGGAGCAAATCTCGGTAACCGTATGCCCTATGTTGATGATATTTGGTGAGTGGGTAGGGTTGGAGCTGAACTGGCGCTGCGTACAATTTGAACGCAAACTATGCATATAAAGTACCTAATTTGCATAATTTATGCGTAAGTTATTTTAAGTATATCTCCTAAACCGTAAGGGTTATGGTAGTGAAACCTGGTGACATGAAGGGGAACGGGATTAGCACACGCTACGCGCCTTTTAGGGGGGTGCGGTGAAGGTCATTCAAGGTCAAAAGGTCATTTGAGGTCAAATTTCAAAAATTTTCAAAAAGTTGACCTGAGGTCATCCGAGGTCATTTTGAGGTCAAGGTCATTGAACCCCTGACCCCACATGGATTAAACTTAGACCATAGAAAGTGCTTGACCCAAGGGAAAGGTCAAAAGGTCATCTAAGATGTCAAATTGTTCCATTATGATGGATGATAAAGGCGGCGATCAACAAAGTAGGTGATTAACAAAGTAGGCGGTCAATGAAGTAGGCGGTCGATAACACTGGAGAGACTACTGGTTCGCAAACCATCTTGTTATAATATTTATCAATTGTTTGCCTGAGGCTGTAAATATTTGTAAGACTGTAATGTATGCAGATGATAAACAACCTCACAAAAGATAAGTGGACAGTCAGTCTGATCCCCATAAATCCAAGAATGAGTCCTCAAATTCCATCAATATTGCCATATATGAAAAATTTGCAATCTCAGCTAAATATTGACTCCAAATTTGACATCAAAACCGTTACCATTCTTTTACACCAACTGTTTTAAATTTTGATCTCAGTTTTCATTTCTCACATAGGGTAATACACACAATACACAATGGTTCAGCTCTACTCACACTTACGCACCGCTTAGAAAAGTTGTTTACACCATAATACAATGCGCGGGGATTTCAATTTCTAGTCGTTTTGCATGACCAAGAAATGTCAAGTTGAAATGTGAGGAAAATCAATAACCTCATGCGAAGTGTAAACTTTTCTTCTTGTTGATTTGTTGAGATGGTCAGAAGAAGACACAACAGAGTTGTTGAATACAAAACGTTATGGTTCTCTCAAGTGCTACAAGAGGGAAAATAACTGGGCTTGTATATATCGAAAATTGACAATTTCAAAATTCAAGCTCTAAATGGATGTAATACACCTTACATGAACTTATGTGTTTGCTTCATGAATGCTTAAGTGAAAATGCTTTATTTCTAAAAGTCATTTTAACTTATGTGTGTATAATTTAAGGAATTTTTAGCCTACAATTATAGCAACTTGACAAAAATAAAAATAAAGACAAACCCATTTCATCAAAAAGGATAAATAAATAGGTGTCTAAGTTGATAAAACAGTTAAGATTGACAGGCATTGGACAACAGCTCTGTACTCCACGCAATACAAAAAACATCGATCATCTATCGATTCCACTAGAAGCATTGTCGTGATGCACTATAACACTGCGGGTATACTCAAAATGTGAGGAATGAAAACCGAGCTGGATTTTTCAAACGGCTGGTGTAGAATGATGGTAATGATTTTCATGTCACATAATTATTGGGATCAAAATTTAGCTGAGATTGCATATTTTTCATATATATCAATATTGATGGAAGTTGAGGGCTCATTCTTGGATTTATGGGGATCAGACTGACTGTATACTTATCTTTTGTGAGGTGTTTACCTTTCTTATGTCTAAAGCGAAGAGTATGAATGATCTTAAAAATCACTTGGAATAGTGTTTAAATAAAGTAGCTGACTGGTTTAAGGTTAACAAACTTAGATTAAATGTGGACAAAACTAAATTTATGATTTTTGGAACAAAACATGTCCTTAAAAATGTCAATGAGATTTAGTTGTTTTACGATACCTTCAATATAGAAAGGGTTGATGAATTTAAATATTTAGGGGTAAAATTTGATATTAGTATTATTACTTTATCATGGTCAGCTCATGTTGATTATTTGTGCAAAAATATTTCCAAAAGATCATCAAACGTATGAAACACTTTCTTCCATTACAGACCATCATTATGTTGTCCAGAGCACTTGTTATTCCTCATTTTGTTTGACTCAATATGGATGTACTGTTTGGTTACATTTTAGTGCTGATTTTCACAGGAAAGTTCACATTCTTCATAATAACTTAGCTAGGATTATACTTTCAGCAGATTTTAAGACACGGACAAATGATATGATGGAAACTCTGAATTGGGTAAACTTGATAAAAGATGGCACTATAATCTTGTATTACTTGTTTTTAAATGTTTAAGATTATAAGAAACATCAGTTAATCCTACTTATCTGAACAGTTTGATTTTGTACAAGTCCATTTATTTAATGAGGGCCTGTTTTGAAAGCAGTGCCAGTCACTAAATTCAAATTCAAAATTTAAAAGAGCTAATCCTCCAATTTGAAGTAGACACATCACACAATTTTAAATCATTATTCACATTCTTTCAAATGGTCTGTAAATGCATGAAAGCAGCAACCAAGTGTATTTTAGTTCCCATCCAAAATGTTAGGGTTAGGGTTTAGGGTTAGGGTATGTGTAGGGTCAGGGTTAGGGTCTGGTCAAAGTTAGTGAGTCAGGGTCAGGTCATATTTTCTGAGTTAGGGTCAGGTCATGGGTGAAATTTTGGCAGGTAACCTAAGGAATACAAAACAATTTGAATTTTTCAAATCCGACCTTCTGTTGCCAACTTATTCAGGGTTGTATTTTTAAGTGATTTTGGAGAAAGCAGGTCAAGGGCTAAATTAAATAACTTTCTTTATTTTAGACTAACAAGGTCATGGCACCAATAAAAGATACACCACTAGTCAATATTTTAATTGTCTGAAGTGATATTGCACATATATTTAAGTTATTTTGCACCCACACAGATGATTTATTTCTTCATGATTAATGGTTGACCAACACTTAATTTGGGTGGAATTGCAAGAAGATAACAGGCGCAGAATTTTCACCCAAATTATTCTTTATTCTGTGTGTTGTTTAATAACATATGATTACGCATATATTTAAAAAATTCTTGCGTATACATTAGGGTGCATCAAACGCCCCATGGTTTTTAAAAAAGCTTGTAGTAAACTTCTACCTAGTATACAATTGTTCCAATGCTTGATAAAAATACCTGTGCCAAATTTCATCGAAAACGAAATTCGTTTAGGGGGGCCACGAGGCAGTTTTTATACATGCCATTAGTTTTGAAATATGCAAAAGGCAGCTATTGT
>JXSR01S062824.1:61974-73090 GCA_000969725.1 Ophiothrix spiculata
GGCAAAAAAAATCAATTTTTAGGATTTTTAGTAATAGACTTTTTCTATCTGACAATTGTTCAAAAATTTTAGAACATGAAAAAATTGCGTTTTTATTTTTACATAAAAGTGAATTGGAAAATAATTTGAGGGCCCTATAACCCTGTAGTTTTTAAACCAATTTAGACAAAATTTGCTTCTAGCAAAAAATAAAATAAAATAAAATAAACCTCATATTTTTGATTTCATTAAATTTACATGATACTTCCTCCACACTTTTTAGTATTTATTGGTAATTCGGATTTGCTCAAAAACGAGAGCGCTATACAAATTTCAAATTATTGATGTTACTTGATTATCGATTATATTGCTTGATGTGTGAAGATTTGGCCGAAAATGATTAGTAAAATGTTTTCGATGTCAAATGCTTCATTTGCATATCTAATTTTTTTAGTACATAACTATAATATAATACCCCTTCTACATCTTAAAACAAGTTCTCTTTAAATAGCGCCATCTATTTTGACACATAGGGATAAAATGTCCCTATATCTGTAGGGTTCAAACAACAGTGTCCATACATATATTTATCTTATCATGGTTGATTCGTTTTATGAGTATGGCTAGTTTATTAAAAAAATCCTACCTGCTTTAGAAACAAGGGCGTGGGTTTAGTATTTTGTATTGCTGAGATTTTCCAATAAGAAACACTTTGTGTGTTTTCTGATCAATGTTTACCGAGTCATACTGAAATGACAATTAGATTGCAAACACAACAGCAGGTTGCTATGTTTGTTGTTATTGTTCTTGCTATTTGTTTTTTTTTCACCAAAAGAACTATTTTAGTAGATGAAATAGATAAAGATGAAGAAAAGAAAGAAATAATGTGGTAATAAAATGAGACATTGATATAATAAGAGGTTATTTGAAAAAAAAATGGAATAATGACATGAGCCATTTAACCCTAGTTCTACAAAACGGGGATGGGTATATCAAAACCCCTACCGGTACCGATTTTTTTTTTGCCGTTAAAAACTCCTTGCGCGCAGCGCTGAACGATATGGTGTTCCTCTCAGTTCATCATTTGCGCTTATTTTGGCGAAACCATTTCGACCCTACCACCTTCAAGGGGGATACAGTGTCCGTTCAAAATTCGGAGGTCATGGGAGTGTAACTCATTGATTTTAAAACTGTGTTTGTTAGTCATTTATATAGCAGATAACCATTTCAAACTTAGTATTTAGGTAAAACTAGTGATTTTCTACAATATTTAGCAAAAAACTGTATGAAATAATATCGGATAATCCTACGATAGTATTCTACATGTATAAAATAAAATTCTACCCCTCGCATATTATACCAACAATGTGATAGTTTGCCATACGTGAGAAAACAAAATCTCGCAAATAAAAATGACATTCCTCCATCTTGCTTTTTAAAGGGTCCATTGTTTTATTGTGCAAATAAATTCCACTTGTTACCTAATTGCATCTTAATCGGTTAAAAAATACTTGTAGTTAACAAACATCCATTCTACCGATAAAGCATTTCTTATTAAAATAACGTCATGTGTTTTTAAGAATACAAATTCAGTAGTCAGAAATTTGTAATTTCATCTCAAATTCCTTTCTCTCTGCACAACTTTGTTTTATCCATGCAGCTTGACATAGTTTTTGACAGGAGGTCTTTATTCTTAAGGCATTTCCTGCTATTATTATCACATGTCGGTCATTTGAGTAAAACACGTCCATATTTTCCCTATTGCATACATAAATTACAATAATGTTTAGCGACATGGAGAGAAAATGAAAAAGCTTAATTATATAGTATATCGGAATGTCTGTCTGAAATTCTACTTCAATGACAGAGCTGTAATCAAAATAAGAATACAAAACAACAACTATCTTAATGTATCTAGATGTCAAATGTATTAATGCTTTTTCTGTAAGGGCGTACAAGTAGCATTCTATTACATCAATGTATATAAGCCAAAATTTATACTGTATGTATATTCATATTTACTGTTGACTGTGGTCTGATCTTCTTATTAACACTTAAGTGGCCATGGTATTTCCCACCCGTTGGTGCCCAAGGGGAAGGGGTTCCTCACCCCTAGAAAAAACACCCTTCCGGTATGAATTTTGCAAAAATAAAATTAGAAAGCAATTATTCGGTTTCGATTTTATGGGCAAAACTAATTTGAACAGAGCCCTCGAAAAATCAGTTGATGCTAATTAGCATGAAAAACGATCGGATCGATTTGAATTTTGAGGGACCCGCTGCTGTAAATTTCGGTCCCGTTTTCACGTTACGCGCGAAAACCTGTTGTAGGGCCCCTAGTAACCCCCCTTTGTCAATTCAGTGTTAAAAGAAACCTTTTGAGATATTTTGCTTCTATTTTTTTCACATGTAAAATGGTATATCTGAAACAAAATTCGTCAAAATTCAGTTGTACCGATTTGATTTAAATTTGAAACTAACTAAATTAAGTGGTGATTTTCAAGATGAAACTAAAATTTAAATGTACATTTAAAAACATTTTGCAGTTTTTCTGGCATAGTGACAGTCAGTTACAATATTCAATTCTAAAAAGAAATCACGCAAAATGCTCAAGAATATAGATTTTGCACAATTTTAAAATTAGGACAATTCGATTTGCCAGAGTATGTCTTACTCACATTTTTTGCCTAATACTTGATTTCTGCATTTTAGTTATTAACCTTATACCATAAATTGTACTAAAAATCTGCTTTAATTTTGAAAGTATACAAATTTGAATCAAAATACAAAATGATGACATAATGTGCTTATTTATTGCTGAATTAACTAACATCCAGAAGATGTTTTTTTTATATTTAAAACAAAGGTATAATGATTAATACATAAACTTAGTTTTGTGGAAAATGGTATCTAATACGTATATGGAGTATGTTGGAGGCAGTTGGAAACAAAAATGATACAATTGGGATGGTATTGCATTCTTTGAGCTGTTAGACCAATATCATTTCAAATACAGCATATCATAAGTATCTACTTGTTCTGCTAAATCTGTTGAATAATTAAAGAACTGCTCTGGGCAATCGAAATTCGACAAGCATTAGATTTCTTTCAAAGTTAGCTTGAATGGATTTAATAGGGCGTAAACGGATTAAAACAGGGTGAAATGTGAAGCTTCAAGTACAGATTTTTTCAAATCAAGTGTCATCGTTTACAACATTCTTCAATCAAGAAGAAACAAATAACACCAGAAGTAAAAATATCAAAACTTTTAAAACAAAATAACTCGTTTGAAATTCTATGTCCATTTTTTTTGGAAAATTTCGTGATTTTAAATGAAAGAAGTCAAAGTCATTCGAACATACTGTAGATTTTTGAATTTTATTCAAAGGAACACCACTACTGACAAGTTCTCTCTTGAATATCGGTTAACATTTATGGAAAATATGTCATGATGTTAAATACCCTCGGGATCCTTTTGAGGAATATCTATTCCACTTACAACTCAAGAGCCAGTTTACTCTATTCACAAATGCATGTTGTGTTTGAAGTGCACCTCATTAGTATCATCTCTTTTTCTCTGGTAAACTATGAATGGATTCATTATAATGGAGGGTTGATTGATCTCTGGATACTTAACGATGCTCTCATTTTAATAGGAACTTGCAAGGTGAGTAACATGCAGAATTAAACAGTTAATGTCAATCTTTTCATTTGTTCTCGTTGCTTAAAAGCTCATAAAAGTGCACATGCAACTACTGAGCAAAAATATAATAACAATCGCTTTTGAATACTTTGCAGTCATTTGAAGAAAATAATTGGGTTCCCCTTTAAATATAAAATAAAAATTAGATCCAACGGACAAGGTACAAATCACATCAAGGATCAAATTTGATACAGAAGTTTATTTAGAGTACAAGTACATAACTAGGTCGAGAGGACCAAGCCTTGGGCCTCAGGGACCAAAATAAAATCACATCTAGCTCCTTAACTACAAAAGCTACAAAGACTAAAGATGGCACAGAGATGTCCCATTACTTATACAAGTACGTTTTTTGGAGTGTTAGACCCGCCCCCTTGGTCCCTCTTTGGCCATCATGTAACAGTCATAGCGCCATTTGTCTCGATCTATTGCGTAATATATAATGTATTTCAATGCTTGTAAAAAAAAAGGCAAATCTTGCACAAACCAAAAATGTACAAACACAGATTAACACTGTTGCGTAGTATATCAATATAATTGCCCAGCGTTCAAGATGTTAATTTTGCTGCAAAACAGGGCTATTGGATTAATGAAATGAAAAGGTGACGAGTCATGAAGGAGAGTGTAAAGTAAATTGTTTTTTAGATGTAAAAGTCGAGTTTTTTATTATAAATTTGGAATGTCCTATTTATTGAGTAATGATGGGTGAAGTTATTCTGTTACGAGCTGAAAGATGAGTTAACTTGGGGATGTTTACCTGGTAAACCCTAGCGGGGCTTATCAAGGCAGAGCAATTGACGATGTTTGCAGGACTGACCTTAACGGTGGTGACGTTCGCTGGCATGAAACTTGAAAAAGCAGGCTCTTGGGGCAAGTTGACATGAGGACCCTGACAGGAATAGACCGGGCAGACACGGTGGTGATGTTTGCTGGTGCGTAACTCGACAATGGCGGTTCTGGAAGGCCCGATAAAATGGGGACCCTTACAGGGCTGGATCGGGCAATCATGGTGGTGATGCTTGCTGGTGTATAACTCAAAAAAGGAAGGTTTCGATGAGCCTTATAAAGGGGACCTGAAAGGCTTAGACCAGGCAGTCAAAATTGTGATGTTTGCTGGTGCATAATGGACCCAAGGCCACAGGGTTCAGTTGGTACACAGATGCCCCATAACTTGAGAATGTACTTTTAGTAGTCTTAAGCCATGCCCAATGGAATAAAGCAACAAAACATCACCACACCTCTGGAAGCCCCAAGGGTCAATGGTGGTTAATAGATGCCACTTGAATTGAGGAAGTGTTTTGGGATGTCTTGGTAATAAGGGTCAAAGGTCAAGAGGAAAATAAATCATTGATGGGATCGGTCAGGCATATATATCTTTGGGAGTTGTTGTCTAGTTATTGTTGTTGTTGTTGATGGTGGTGGTGGTGATGGGGTCATTGTTATCGAGCGAAGACAACATAGCATATCTGTCATTACACGTTACTTGCCTTAAACTTTTGTACCGTTGATTTTGACATTTCACCGGTAATAAATCATCCAATATTTAGTCCACAACCCACTAAGTTACCCTTTTTCATGCCTTGAAGGACATGAATATGCCTTGAGGGTATCATTTTGTCCTTCACAAACCTCAAAGTAGACCACATTGTAGTGGGTGGGCTAAATATTTGATGATTTATTACCAGTAAAATGTCAAAATCAGTGGGACAAAAGTGTAAGGCAAGGAGCATGTAATGGTGTGATTTGTTTGATTTTTTCACCAAAAAAGGCTCGTTCTATTTTTGGAATCAAAAAAGTGGATAATAAAGAGGACAAAACAGGAATGAGACTATGACATAATTGAACATTGGTGAAAGTGTTATACTAGCAGGAGCGCTAATACTAGATCAAATACCTGGGAAATAAGGGCAATTCCTATGCCATGCAGCACAAAAATCGGCTAGAATTACGCATGCGAAATGTAGGAGAGAAGCCATATGTCTTCATTTAGTTACTTGTTACTTGATTAATTCCGTTTAGTAGGTTATATAAATAAACATTGCAAGCTTTCTTGTAAACATTATTTCCCCACGTTACATGCAGAACCCATTCTGTAAATATTAACAACTTTAAAAGCAATGCGTATTTACCAACTACCAAATTTACGATTAAATTCAACAACACGTTAATAATATAAAATTTTGATTGTATTACGACAGTTATTTGTATTTAAAAACATGGGATAATTTATCAGCAGTTTTAAATCTGGTGGTGAAGTATTTTTTTCGTTTTTATGTTAAAGCATCAATTAATTTTTTTAAATTAAGCTTAGAGGTCGATTATTCCGTGAAGTATCATTGATATTCTGGGAAGTATCATTGTTTTACGTTTATTTGATGATGTTTTGCAGTTTTGCTTTTGATGTATTATAATCTACTAACTTTAATCTTGATAAACGGTTTACTTTTATTTTTGTGGACTGCAGCCTTTGATATTGAAACTGAAGACAGAGACTATTACAAAAGTTTTACTTTATATAATCCCAAAGCTTGATAATACGAAAAATTAAAATATGAAGTAAACTCACTTTGAATTGGCAAATTCCGATCATTTCTACGGAACCCCTATTTTAAACCGTTCTTCTGAATTAATACATACTCATGTTTAAGACTACTGTTCATTGAGACTATCGTGACGTGGTTTTTATGTTTATTGCAATATTTTACCCAAACATACATGACATGCTACATCAATTTTGGCATATATAGAGAGCGAAGTCTATAGAGTAAGCATACATGTACTTTGACTTTTGATTTCACTCACAGTATCCTCCTTTAATAATAATGTTTTTTTACAAATAATTATTATTTTAACAACTCGTCGTAGAAACACTCGACTTTTGATCGAAAACTGCACTCCACGCTTGACCGTGAAATGAATTGCTGAAAGTTTCTGTTTCCATGGAGCATTTAATTTTACCGTTGAGTTTGTTAGCAGTGGATGTCTGTTTTATAATTTGTAATTCCTTCATAATTATTTATCCTATATGACATCTTAAAATGTTTTCAAGATGTCAATTACCGCCTGGGACCATTAAACGTTCACCATAACCCTATTTTTGTAAATTGAGGGGCGTTGAAGGATCATTTTGTGCTTTGCTTCCAAGCATTATCTTGGCTCAGTAAAGCGTGAAAAAGACATTCGACAACCTGCTTATCACTCTACTATAGATAGACATTCCATATGACCACTCAACTTGAGTAGAAAAAATGACCTCGAACAAGGCGGGGTCAAATAAAATTGGACCTAAAAATCACGTTTTTGACCAATTTTTGTTGTTGCCCCCTTACCAGTACATGAGAGAATCGATCACATTCAGAGTTACATTTTCCACCCAACAAGATAACCTATCAAATCTGACCAAAAGCAACACAAGTTTCAAGATATTTTCATCATAAATTGACCCTTACGTAAAAAAGTGGTAACAATAGTTTTATTTTATATGAGCAACCGTGTACCTGGTTGATTCCGTATTTTCACCCAGCAAGACAGGAAAGAAAATAAGAAACACATTTGTATAATAATTATTATTAGACGCCAGGATTACTAGTGTATCAGACTGTCTTTGATTCAAGCCAAGCCTACAAAATGTTACATTAAAGGTACGTAACAGTTAAAATATTCTTATTTCTAATTTTCAAATAACATGATGTTACTGACAAAAAATCTCCTGTAATCCTGTTCACATTGATTAAAAATATGATTAAAATACCCTTGAGATCTTTTTGGGGTGTACCTATTCCACTAGCCTCTCAAGATCAATTTCACTTGATTCACAAATGGATGTTGTGTTTTAAGTGTTCATCATTTTATACTCTCTCTTTTCCCAAGTTGACTAAACAACAAATGTTTTCATGCATTGTTCAGAAGGTTTATTGATCTGTAGATATTTGTTGAGGCCGTCATTTTATTTGAAAAATGTTGGTATAAACAAAATCGAATCGAGTTTTCTTTTGTATAGTAGGGGTTGCAATCTCCTCCAATTTTCCCGTTATAAAAAAGCACAAAAACAATAACTGATCAAAAATGCTGGTCAATTTGGTTAAAAGAAATGGATGTAACACTTAAATTAGATGAGGAAAAGGGCTGCTCACTGAAAGTCGCCATCTTGAAAATTATATCCACATGCTATGAGAATAAATCTCATTAGATACATTTCCTTGAAAAGTGATGACATTTCAAACTTTTCCAAATCATCTAAAGAAATAATAAGTAAAGGTAACTAAATGCCATGGACAAATCTAGACAATGACATTTATAGAAAATGTATTGAAAATGTATTGAACCCGACTGAATGCAATCATGTAAAAATACTCTACACAATAGGAAAAATTCCACAAATAAACATCGTTAATACTTATATAAGTTCAGCGTTTACACATTTTGCAAATTTGTTGGCCAGTAAATATAAGAAAATTGAGATTTGGATCATACTTGTATTACATTTTTGCATGCAGTTAATGTTAAATACATCTATATTAATGTTATAATGTACATATTAACAGTTCTACTTTCTGTGTATCGTAACTAGGTTTGTGGGACATCTCTATTGGGTATTTCCAGTAAATCGGAAATACAACACTTAACCTGATAAACATGTATTCAGAGTAGTTAGTGTAGATACAGTATGGTAAAAACAAAACGCTCACAACATTTTACAATAGCATACACCTTTCATCTCACAAACGTATTATTTATTTATTTTGAAATGCAATTTTAATAATTCATTATCAAATCTACTCACGTTTTTGAAGAAAATGAGTATTCGACAGGCTTAACAACTATGTTAAATCATTGTATATTATGCTAGATCTACAATAACTCAAAAATGTAACGTATATATAACAAAACGGCTAAGAGACCATTTTTTTCAGATTATTACAGACTTTTAACTTGTGCATCTGTATAAGTTAGTTAAAATCTTAAAATAAAAATTGTCGAGCCAAATATGGACACCTCATGACCATATTTGGACATGACGCCCATATATGGTGATTTATTTTATTAAACTTCCTGGATGTTGAAATAGTTGGTATTTATAAAATACATAGTAGCCTTTGGAAGAATTGAAAAGACATTTAAAAAAAAAACAACCTTTTGGAATAAAGGGGTTTTAAGTTGAAATTTGATATTATCTAAATTACAACTTGTATATAAAGACATGTTCGTACAGAATTTTTGTCCTAGAAGTTTTTTGCCCTTTTCTTGAAAGGATAAAATTAACTTAAACCGTTGTTCAAGTAAACTCTTCTGCCCGTATTCCAGAAAAATATTTAACTAAATCAAGGTTTTATTTTACGTCAACAGCACGACTCATTGAACTGTTCTGCTTGAAAGCTGCAATGATGCATATCATTCCTGGACAGTTGATGCTCAGTTAAACAATAGTTTAGCTGAACATCTTTCTGGAAAACGGTCCTTCATGTTTAGGTAAAATTTACAAAGAAAAACAAGTGTGTCGCAATATGAATGACCTGTTCATTAATTGTAGGAAAAGGTACATTGATTTGCTAACATTGGACATCCTTCACTTGAGTATATTTTCAAGATTTTATTTATCTAATTTTGTGTTGCCCGAAAAACACATTCATGGATGTTCAAACTTTTCAAATGTTTCAAGTTTCATTAATATTCATACCTGTCCCTGAAATGGCATTACGTGTGCTTTTGCATCGATGAAACAATATCAATAATAATGATAAATCAAATCAAATCAAATCGAACTTTATTTCCATGCAAACAATACAATAAAATGACAACAGAATCTTATGCAGGAGACGGCTTGAAGGCCAATGAGGTCTGTTAAATAGCCTACCCCTGTATAACACTACATACCTCAGCAGTAAAGAAAATAAAATACCAAAAGACACAACTAAATAAAAATACCAACAGACCCAAAAACGATTAGATCAAACGACGTAGGATGCAAGTTGGTTATAAGCTTGCAATAGCTGACGTTTGACTAAAATTCTAAAATGAAATGAAAATGAGTTAAAAAAAAAGTGTGTTTTTTGTTGTTGTTGGGGGCATACGTTCATAATGAATGATTTTATGGCAAGCACTTGATGCAGTAACTTCTTTTCTAAAAAATAAACACAATCGGTAAATGAAAAAGAAGGTTATTTGATCATACCTAATGCATATGAACTGTACTCCGCTTTTAGACAAATAACAAATTTAATATGTAGAACACCGGTGATTGAATAAATCAATTTATCCATGAACTCAATAGATTTCATTTTGCTCTTTTTACATAACTATAAAAAATTATCGTTATGTCCGGAAATAAAATTGATTACTCTCGAAGATATATTGAAGAAACAAGATGTATTGCGTCACCACATTTTACAATTTTATAGAAATTGTATTGTTCTAAATCTCCATTTTGAATCCAAAACACGAATCATTTTTAAATTGTATTGTGATACACTTGCTATATTATATATTATCACTGTTAAATGAGTACTCACACATGAAATGTCTTCACCATGTGATTAAACTGTCAAAAATATTTACGTAAACAAATTCAAATACTTTATTTATTGCAAGTATAGATGATGAGAACCGGGTGTCCCCCAAAATAAATACTCGTACAATTCTTGGCAAGGTACTATAGGACCAACAGATTTCGACTACTCAGAAAAATGCGAATCATTTTTTTTTTTTTTTTTTTGCGAATAAGAGCCATTTTGCATTATACAAACTCATTGGGTGGTAATCTAATGTCCAAGACCTGACAATAAGCTTATGTGCGTTATGATATCTAATTTGCTGGTGGTTTTTTTCAAACTACTGTTACCTATTGCACTCGCGCTCAAAACAACAAAATAATATGATCAAATATTAGGTCAACTAGAATAATCAAAAATTCATACGGTGCGTATTTGAAGGAAAACAATTGTCTTGTTGCTTGGGTGCCTTTGGTTTTTGCGAACATTTTTATTTTGAGTTTTAATACGAAATATGAATAGAGTAATTGACATTTTCTATCTGATGATTGGTCAAATATTTTAAAAAATGTTATTTTTATGACAAAAATTGCGTTTTCAAGATATACTACTAGAAGTCAATGTGCAAATGATTACAGAGGGCCCAATAACAATGTATTGTTGCCTCTAGCAAAAAAACAAACAAAAAAACCCCTCATATTTTTAATTTCATGACATTTACAGGATACTTCCTACATACATAGAGCTATCTTGACATGGTTGTTTTGTTATATGTCACTGGCTAAAAAAAAATAATACGAAAAGCAAAGCATCGGTTTGTATTTTGTATTGCTTAGATTTTTCCATAAGAAAAACTGTGTGTGTTTTCTGATTAATGTTACTGAGTCACACTGTAATGTTAATTAGCTGGCGAACATTGCAGCTAGCTGGTTGTAATGTTTTGTTATTG
>JXSR01S062846.1:34709-49072 GCA_000969725.1 Ophiothrix spiculata
AGAGTGTATTGTTCTGTTTTATGCATTGTTGTTCGTCATGTGTTCGTTACAAGTACGTTCAATACGTTATCAATATCCTTATGTACACGTTTCCTAAGGGATCGCTAGTCCGAATTTGAAAAAAAAGGTCCGTCAGTCCGAAAATATGGTTCGCTAGTCCAAATCTGAAAAATAGGTTCGCTAGTCCGAAAATGAAATAAGGTCCGCTAGTCCGAAATTTAAAAAGGTCCGCTAATCCTAAGGTTTGCCAGTCCGAAAATGAAATAAGGTTCGCTTGTCCGAAAATGAAGAAAGGTCCGCTATTCCGAAAAAAAAATGGGTTGCAAATCAAAAAAAAACAATTTTTATTTTTCAGACTTGCGAACCCTATTTCATTTTCGGACTAGCGAACCATATTTCATTTTCGGATTAGCGAACCCTATTTCATTTTAGGACTAGCGAGCCTTAGGATTAGCGAAACCTTTTTTAATTTCGGACTAGAGGACCTTATTTCATTTTCGGCAAGCGAACCTTTTTTCATTTTCGGACTAGCGAACCATCGGACTAGCGAACCTTCGGACTGGCGAACCTTCGGACTAGCGGGCTGTCGTTCAATATGTGAAACTTATGTTCGTTATTCGTACGTTTTGCTCTTAAAGGCTCACCGTATAGTCGGATAAAGTACGTTTGGTGTAGGCCTACGTTTTGCTCTATACGGTGATATGTGACAGAGCGTTTACGGTGATGTCTGACAAAGCATTTACAGTTTCGGTGTACTCTAACTTTATTTTAAGAATGCTTTAGCTGATTGAAACGATGCACATTGTGGAAATCTCATATATATGTTGCCCTTTTTGTGGCCTTTACTAAATCTTTTAGTGCTGTTCAGTGTTCATGCGTGCCTGCCAGTGTCACTAAATAATAGTACTTTTACTACTTTGCCATATTTTAACTACACTTTGAAAACAATGAGTTCAATCCCAAAGCTACACATATCAATAAATTGTAATTTGTAGCTATTTTTAATCCAGTACAACAAAGAAGCGGGGGGGGGGGGGCTGACAAGGACGAGGACGAGGACATGTCCCCTAAATTTTAAGTGGAGGGACGGTCCCCCTCAACAAATATAAAGATGAAAGAAAGAAAAGTAAATGAAATTGAATTTCCATTTGTTTTTGGTAAATTAAATGCGCAAATTTTCAGATATTATGTCAATTTTCAGTTAAAGTTGGCCAAGTTTGCCCAAATTTTACACAAATTTTACGATTTTTAGCAAAAATTAGCCGATTTGACAGATAACTCGCTCGCGCATTGCAAAAATTATGTAATTTTTCCTCCGACCATTTTTGCTAACAAAACATTTTTAACCTTCCGCCGCCAATGCCAAAATGGTTTGTAGAGGTTGTTTTCTAAGAACCTTCAGAGGTTTTTCAATTTTTATTTTTTATGTAATTTTTTAACCATTCCCAAGTGCTTAATTTCCAGTGGTTCCATAAAGAGAGGGTATTCTTATCCAAAATAGATAGACGAGCCATGCAGTTAAATGTAAATTGATAGAAAGAAACGTGTGGGTAATAACGTAATTATAATGCGATAAGTTTCGGCCGATCTGAACATTTAATTTTACAGTAAAAA
This sequence comes from Ophiothrix spiculata, assembly GCA_000969725.1. Lineage (NCBI taxonomy): Eukaryota > Metazoa > Echinodermata > Ophiuroidea > Amphilepidida > Ophiotrichidae > Ophiothrix > Ophiothrix spiculata. The sequence continues at coordinate 36,324 of JXSR01S062846.1, forward strand.
TAATCATGGCAATTTAAAATTTTGTTTTAAACGTTCTAAACATCGGAATTTAATGTGATTCTTCAAAGGTGATTGTCTCATCTTAAGATTATAGGGTAGACCTTTAAATGGCCGAAACCGTATTGCATAAACTATATAATAGTATATATTTTAGAAGCGGATTTTTACCCTGAACATGATGATGATATCAGTTTTTGACCAAAATATTAATTTTGGTAAAAAATGCCGAAAATCGTATTCTTCCCCAAATTTAGAAACAAATGTCTAGGAGGGGTTTCTCAAATTTTTGATTTTTATCTTATTTTTTTTTAAATGCCAAAATAGGTCAAAAATGCAAAAAATCCCACTGCTACCACCAAAATGTCAGTTTCGGCCTATTTTGGCAATTATTCAAAAAATAAGATAGATATCATAAATTTTAGAAAAAAAATTCCTAGACATTTGTTTCTAAATTCCAAAAATCAAAAAAAGTTCAAAATTTCATGAATGCAAATTTTGGTTATTAGTTTTAGAAATTTTGGGGGCAAAAAATACGGTTTTTGGCATTTTGGCCAAAATCAACATTTTTGGTCAAAAACTGACATCACAAATATGTTCAGGGTAAAAATCCGCTTCTTTTTTTAATGATAAGCATAATTAGTTTTAGAGTTAGAGTATAAAAACAGTTCATGCTAGTTGAAGTTCCAGCCTTAAGGGTACGGTCCTTTTCAGCAACAAAATGCTGGAATGTTATGATCACTTCTACATTTTGCATACTCGGCAGACTCTCACAATTGGCAAACATACGAAGAAGAGTCTCTCAATAATTATATTTTCGTTTGGGCTATTGACTAAAAATGAATTTGTATCAGTACTATTATTATTGCTATAGGACTATAATAAAACGCATCAAAAGCGCGACAACAAAAACATAACCCAATAAAGCTGTTTTATGTAATTGTCAAGGTAGGGGTTACGCATGTTTTGGTGCAAAAAAAAAATTCAAATCGGTCATGTCGTTTTTGAGATAATTAGCATAAACTGGTAAAATGATGGCGCTGTTCGAATTTTGTTTTGTCCCTAAAACCAAAACGAAATAACTTTTTTGAATTTTTATTTCAGCAATGTATTTGTAATTATAATCTGCTATTATGAGCCAAATTTCATTGAAAAATTCCTTTGGGGAAAACAGATTTCCAATTTTTGGCGGATTTTTAACTTTTTTGTTTCATATGAATTGAATTGAGTTGGTTATAACTGTGTACAGTTTTAAGGGTAAATAATGCGGAGAACATTGTTTTTAAAGCGTCCATAATGGACCCACCCCCTTGTGCACTAACGGATTTCTAAAACACCTTATGCACTTAAGTGTTAAGGTTAGGCGATACTTTCTGGTAGTCTTTATAAGCTTTCAAAGCTTACAGACAATTAAAATGTACATATTTAATCCTGTGTTTAAATATATGTAAACTGGTTTTATATTATTTTCTTATTTCGAGGCATGTTACACCTTTTTTTTTCTAAACTATTCATGACTTGTGATCTTAATACCTGATAAAGTGCTGACTTTTGTGAAATAACCGTTTAGGCTGTACATTTAAAAAAAATCGAACAAAATTCTAATGTATGCTGTATTTTTGGTTCAAAAGAAATCGCCCTAAAGGGAATGTTTTGAAAAACCGTTGCCACGCATACTTACAGTATTATCCTTGACTGGCCACCTGAGAAAATTGCTCAGTTTTAAGTTTGCATGGGTTCCACCTGTTATCATTATCAATGCCTGATACAGGTCACAAGTTTTCTATGAATTTTTGTGACAGATATGTTTTGGGATACACCGCCCTGTCAGGTTTACCAGAAATTTCCGTAGACCAGCAGAGTTTTTTCAAAATGTATTTCAAATATCACAGTGGTGAAATTAAACAATTGCCGGGGTTTTACCAATATTGTGAAACCGACCAAAGGCTACTGTGTTTCAAGAATATTTTGACGAGGTATTGAATTTCATGCATTGGCGTCATTTCAGGGGGGACAGGGGGCACCCCCCCCCCCCCCCACACACACACACACGTTTTGAAGGGTGTGGGACACAATATTAGGTGTCCCCCACGGTTTTGAATACAAACGATTTATTTGCCCCCTTGATCCCCCCCCCCCCACACACACACACACTTCAAAATGAAATGACGCCCATGATTCCATGTTCACTGCAAGATACACTTTTAACAATATTTGGCATACATAAAGAGAAGGGTCTGTATAGATTACACATTCGCCTTGACTATTCAATCAAACAATCGATCGGATCGATCGATCAATCAATTAATCAATCAATCAATCAATCAATCAATCAATAATCAATCAATCAATCGATCAATCAATCAATCAATAATCAATCAATCAATCAATCAATGATACACAGTATTTGCAGGAAATGCATACCCCATGAAGGAATATATTCATGCTGGGGACCAACGGCTTTACGTGACATCCGAACCACAGAGCAAGTAGAGTAAAGTTTCTTGCCCAATGAAACAAGGAGACGAAAACCGCCCGGGGCTATTGATTTCACTTACAGTATCCTCTTGGCGATAAGAGTATTCTTGTAATATTTTAACGACTTTTGGTCAAAACGCTCAATTTTTTTACTTCGAATCATACGATCTTCTTCAAATTTCATATGCTTATGTAATATGGAATTACAAATGATAATTTTGACTTTAGACCGTCGTCAGAATCGAAAGCCGTTTATGAGGAGCTTTCGTTTACACGGTGGTTCATTATAGCGACGGTTGAATAATGATAACAGCCCGCTGGTCCGAAGGTTCGCTAGTCCGAAGGTTGGCTAGTCCGAAAATGAAATAAGGTTCGCTAGTCCGAAAGCGTATTTTCCTGTACCTGAGGGTTCGCTAGTCCGAATTAAAAAAAAAATATACGTCAGTCCGAAAATAGGGTTCGCTAGTCCAAATCTGAAAAAAGGTTCGCTAGTCCGAAAATGAAATAAGGTCCGCTATTCCGGAATTTAAAAAGGTCCGCTTATCCTAAGGTTCGCCAGTCCAAAATGAAATAAGGATTGCAGGTCCGAAAATGAAAAAGGTTCGCTAGTCTGAAAATGGAAAGAGGTTCGATAGTCCGAAAATTAAATAAGGTTCGCTAATCCGAAAATGTAAAAAGGTCTGCTAGTCCGGAAAAAATGGGTTTCAAACTAACAAAACTAATAATTTTTTGGACTAGCGGATCTTATTCTATTTTCAGACTAGTGAAACTCCAAACTACGTGTAGAGATCGAATCATCAAAAAAGATAGTTTGGACTAAGTAATATAATAGTAAAAACACCGCACCTAGAAAAATAATATCCGTACGGCGGTTTTTTGCTTCATGCACTTAAAAATGCAAGTTCGTCTATAAAGTATAATGAAACCCACAGTCCCAATAACTAGTGGAAAGTTTTAAAACAATCATGTTTTGAGTGACATTGATTCCAGTAATCATTACATTTTTCAAATTGTCATCGGTCATCAAGAGCTAGTGAATGTGTGAGGCTCAAATATCTATCTGAGCGAATGAAATTTAGCTCAGCTTGAGGCCCGAGGGGTAACTGATTTTTTTTTTTTTTTTTTGTAACCACCCGAGTTCTGCAGGTTCCGAAGGTAACCCTATGTGAGAAAAAATTGGCACAAATGGACGAAATGATACCCTATCTGAGACCATAAATCTACCATATCTGTTCGAATAGATACCCTATCCGGGACCATACCTGTTCAAATGGACGAAAAAGTGCTTGAAGTTAATAAAAGTATACATTTCAAGAAAGGAATTTTCACAAGGAACATGATGGTGATGTTGATTTTTGACCTAACATCACATTTTTTAAAAAAAAAATTACAAAAAACACATTTTTGGGCCATTTGGGCTTCCGGACAAGCTAAAAATATATATTTTTTAAATGACCTATGAATGGGAATTTTAATTCAAAACACCAACTCGGATGTTGCGTCTTTTTTACTTTTTAGGATTTAGGCAAATGTTTTGATTTTCATGCCAAATAAGGTCAAAAATGCACGTTTTTCCATTTTTGGTAATTTTTTGACCTTATTTGGCATTAAAAAAAAAAGATTAGCTAAAATTCTAAAAAAATAAAAATAATGCAACATCAGAGTTGGTGTTTTTAATTAAAATTCCAATTCAAAGGTCATTTTAAAAAAATGTTATTTTTAGCTTGACCGGAAGCCCAAATGGCCAAAAAATGTGTTGTTTTGTGATTTTCTCAAAAAATGAGAGTTTGGGTCAAAAATCAATATCACCATCATGTTCCTTGTGAAAATTCCTTTCTGGAAATGTATACTTTCATTAACTTTAAGCATTAAGCTTACACTTTGTTCAAAAGTTATGGTACAAAATAAATTTGCAAAAACGTAAAATTGAGTAAGGTGCTTTCTCCCTTAATAAGTGTTTCTAGGTATTTGAAGCAATTTTAGAAGTGTTTCTAGGTATTTGAAGCGATTTTAGGCACAATTGTCATTAATTTAACCATTCTTTCATAGTTCGGATACCCTGTCAGCGAATTAAAAGCCAAATTTGATATCCTCTGTGAGACTTGCAGAGTCCCAGGTTGATTTTGATACCCAATTTGTAAGTCTCGAGACCTGTCCAGGTCTCACCTCTTTGGTAACGTGGGTGTGGTTACTCGTTTCAAATACCCAGTAACCCCCCCCCCCCCCTCTCTCTCTCTCTCTCTCTCTCTCTTCCGGGGCTTGAGGATAAAACAAAAGAGAGGCTTAGTTCTACACAGTTTAATACTATAATATCGTGTTTTTTTTTCTTTTCTCCAGGTGTACAGTACGTTTTTAATATGGCAGAATATGAAGAAAACGAAGGATCCACTGCTACCTTAACGATGACCCGTACGGCTTCACCGGGGCAGAATGCGAATACAATAGTTGCGTCAGAAGGGAGAGTTAGTATGTATCACGAAATCATCCCATAATAATCCTTATTTTTAAATCTGCAGAAAAGAGTAGATTCTGGCCATATGAGATTTGAAAATATTGGCATTTTTTAACTTTGTTTTTGATTTTTTCAAAAACACCGAACGTTTTGGTAATTTTCTAGAAAATATCTTTTATTTTTAAGAACTTGATGTTACATATATTTTAGTCTTGACACTTTCAAAAGGTGCTTAAAAGTATTTGAAAATTACTTTACAAGTTTCCGAGTTACAAAAATGATTCTAGAAATTACAAAGCTAAAAGTGGCTCCAGTGTTTCGAAATGTGTTTTTATTGTAAAGATTACAACGGATGGTGTTTTTTTTTCCTCTCTTTTCCAGCATTAATAGTGGGATGTCCAGCAGAATGCCCGGCTGAATCTGCAGCCGTTCTGGCCTCAAGTACCGATTACACAATCACTTCCCTGACGGTGACGTTCGCCGCAAATAGTCCCACCGCAAGCCTACCGGTGGCAATCACCGACGACGACATTGAGGAGCATCGAGAGTATTTCTGCCTACAAGTCGAGAACGCAAACGAGCGAGGCGCTCAGTATTTCACCCGCGTTGTCATCCCATGGAATGACCGTAAGTTAAAGAGACTAGCCTACATTCCACTCATTAAAAACTTATTGAAATGCTCTAAATAAAGCCTATAAGTATAGGGAAATCCAAAAAAGAGCAAAAATTTACACACAAATGGCTCCAATTGAGAGAAAATTAATTTCCAATATATCATTCTTTGATGGTGGTGTGACTACCCTGTTGTTCCTAAATCCTAAATTTGTACCTCAGATGGATTTACTAGATGAATGATCAAACAAAGCTCCTGGAGATAATTCAATACATATTAAAAGAAAAAAAATCATCAAAAATAATTTGATTGGCCATTACAGGTGTAGAAACAAGATCTTTTAAAGTTTTCAAACAAGAAACATAGTTTTCACACCACTTTTTTGCGCCGGCGTAAAAAATCAAAGTAGGTAAAGAATTGCAATTTTCTCCAATATTCCTCAAAATCATGGAAAACTATTTGTAGGTTATATATTATAAACATGATCAATCGATTCAAGTAAAAATATGTGGGTAAAAAATTAGATGGAAGAATCTATAGGCCAGTCCCTTTAAGAACAGAATTTATGGGGAGAGCAATCCAATCCTAACCCGTGTGGCAATCAATCCCTAAGGCGTCTGTCACAATGTAACAATAACCTTTTAATTTTACGTCGGCAGGGCGCGTCGGATGAAACTGAAAATATGTGACTTGTCATATTAAAAGCCCACTTGTCCAACGCGTGACACTCGTAACATATATGTGTACCGCCGCGGCAAAACGGTCCAGTTGTCGGCTCGTACATGTTGCTCCTTGTAGCATATCTAATGTATGGCATTTGTATACATCAGATATGCTACAATGAGCAACATGTAGGAGTCGACAACTGGACCCTTTTGCCGCGGCGGTACACATATATATATATATATATATTTAATAGCATCAAATATTAATCTATAACTTGTACAGTGTTGCATCACGATGTCATTTCAAACTATTGATCACCAGCACAAAAAAGAGGAATACATTGGTGCTAATTGTTGTAATGAAATGAGAAACTTGTAGGTTCCGACAAGTGTCATCTTTTGATGTGACGAGTCACATATCCAAATTTATCTTGCATTTTGCACAATTCTCTCTCATGCACTACGGTATATGTATCACGAAAAGATTAGCTAGCTGTTCTTGACAGTGTTTACCCCGAGAGCACGCTCTTGTGTAACTGATTTGATACATCAAGTATAACACACCTAAATTCTGCAATACTCAGCTAGTTACATAGATACATGACATAATTTAACCACATTAGGTGGGCACGTTAATCCTTTGTACACAACATGCATAGTGAAATTGAAAGCTCCCTAATAACTGTAATGATAGAGATGAAGATATCGTGCTTCAGATAATCAAATTGTGGCGTTGCGGGGCCACTTTGAGTTTTAAACATTTTGAAACATAACATGTTAACAATTTAGTTTGGGGAGGAATGTCTTGCGTATCCCCAAACGGTAGTTTGGAAGCAATTAATATCCTATTATTATTTTGTGATTATTTTACCAAATTTTTGTCATAGATAGAGTAGACACCCAGGATGAAGAAAAGTTACGGTGGCAAAATGTACCTGTTGCATATAATTAATATGGCTCTTAATCCAAAATGGCCGCTAAAACGACATATTTTCATTAAAATTGATCATAACAGCCATTTATATATCTATTTTTACAATCAATCAATAGAAATAAACAGCTAGGCGACAAAAAGAGAACATTATCCTCAAATTATATTTAAAGTTGTTTGTCTCTGTAAGAATATACCATGTGGTGATTCATGCCGGTCATCGGATCAATTTATAAAAAAAAAAATGCAGTGATACAGTATCATACAAAAACGGTATAAATAATTTTCTTGCCATTTTCGGTTTGGCCGAAAAAAATTGAAATTAGGGTAAAAACCACCACTAAAATAATATGTACATTTTAAGTAAGTGTAAAAGCGTGCGCCAAGCTCACCCCAACTAAAGTTAAACATATTTTGAACCTCCAGTTGGGTACATAACTTATGTAAAAAAAAAAATTTGGATACCGTTGGCGTATCGTGTTATGCTGACTTGAATTATTGATGAAGAGCGCTCTCACGCAGTTTTCGGAGCGTCATAACTCTATGCGTCATCAAGATCCAAATGTAAAAACAAATTCATAAGTGAGAACTCAACAAGTATAAACAAATTAAAACAAAAAAATGGTGTGATATCTTTGGTGCACTGAGATAGTAAGGGTCAAAGGTCAATTTTTTCCAATCTGGTGCGTTTTCGCAGCTCCGTAATTCTGCGCACCATCGATAGAAAACGATAAAACTACCAACTATGTGTAGAAACAGTTATCCTTTTATAAAAAATGAAAAAAGAAACTTGGGACATCTGCATTTGGTATTTTTTTACGATTTTTTAAAAATTGGCTAAGTATTAGTATTTTAAGGTGCGTTTACTAGACCTGCGTATTTTTTACGCCCGTCATCGTTAGTTAAAGTCAGTTAACGCTCATACACGCTGCTAGCTACGCACGCTATCGTTACTGTCAGACGCTTTCAGTTACAACTTTTTATTTGCAAATACGTTACCCTACGTCGAAACAAGTCGTCACAGTGTAAACGCATCATTAGGGCTGAAAGTTGCAGAATTCAACAGATTTGCACAAAAAATATCAAAAATGAGTCTTTGAAAAAAAAAATCATATACATGAAAAACTTTTTGGATATGTTTTTGACAATAACAAACATATTGAGGCAGGTCTGTAATGGAGTGTAATTTTGTTTCAACAAATTTGATCTTATATTTAATATTTTTAGTGCAAAGCTGTTGAATTCTGCAACTTTCAGCCATAAAATGCTAATACTTAGCCAATTTTCAAAAAATCATAACAAATACCAAATGGTTAAAATAGGTTAAAACAATTTGAACCAAATTTAACCAAATCAACTCTGCACAGACTACATTTTTGCCACCTTACATTTTAATTTTACTTCGAGGTTAATAGCAAATCTACACTATTGAGCATTTTGAGAAATCAAAGATGGCCGCCAAAATGACTTCCACAACATATTACAAGCAATATATTGACTTATAGGGTATACTAATGACAATAGTGTTGGTGTCAATTCTGTACTACGTACATGTATGTGATCAATAAATCATTACTGAATTGTGACTTATTCCGTGTTAGACCCGGACTCCTGGTTATGGGAGACACTCAGTCTCATTACACCAGTATAATGAGATTGAGTGACACCATTACACCAGTGTAATGAGACCGAATGTCTCCCATAACAATGAGACTGAGTGTCTCCCATAACCAGGAGTCCGGGTCTAATTGAACTACACGGAATAAGTCGCAATCAATGTTTTATTGATCGCACATGTGCAAGTACGTTCTACAGAGCTGAATAGAGCTCTGCAGAGCGTCACACGGACGCTGTATTTCATTACGCCGGTACTGGATCTAGCCCAATTTACAGCTTTGACATTTATTTTGCGGCCATTTTGGATCTTGGTGTTGGTGCCAATTTGAATTTTAAACAATTTAATACCATAACTGAGGGTCAGGGGATATTGTTGTTATTCCTAATGTTATTTTAGTTGATAATTTATAAAATTAGGAAATTCAAACGCCGTTTCTATCTATGTTTGCGCCATTTTGCGGTCATTTTATTTGAGACATGCTTATAAATCGCATTATGAGTTAAATGTATATCTTGTGTTTTGAGAAGCAATTTTCAAGTAAAAAAGAATACTTTAGACTTTGGATTTTCTATCTATCTATTTTAAGGATAATTTTGTAATCGGTGCCATCTTGAATATCGCAAGAGCATCAGGCAATAGACCACTTTCGTATGTCCCATAATGCATCTTGAAAGTACCACAAATACGGGACCTTGTGACGTATCTTGCGCAGTCAAATTGTGCGCAATGCGCTGAACTTCAAATATGGTAGACTGCGCAAGATACGTCACAAGGTCCCGTATTTGTGGTACTTTCAAGATGCATTATGGGACATACGAAAGTGGTCTATACATTTTGGTAACATCTCAATTTAGTTTAAGGATGAGGCTAAAATCTTTGGAGGAGTACCCGGATACCCCATATAGATACCTTACTACGAAGCTATAGATTTACTAAACCATGGTGCAGTGTATTTTATATCAAGTAAGGAGCTTGACCCATATTTTTTGAAATAAAACACTCATGTTCGGATTTTAGAGGTGATTTAAGAATCAAATTTAATTCGATTTGGACAACAAACAAGAAACAACTAATCGTAATTTTTAAATTTTTAATTCATCGCTGTAGAATAACAAATAATGTGTCTTTATGCGAATGAAGTATTTCTACTATATATAATGAAGTCAAGTCCCACTCCTTTTAAGTGATAAAAATGGCAACGTCCCATTAGTCCGAAGGTTCGCTAGTCCAAAAATGAAATAAGGTTCGCTGGTCCCAAAATGAAAAAGATCCGCTAGTCCTAAAAATATGGGGTTGCTAATCAAGAAGACTAAACTATATTTCGGACTAGTGTTACTTATATTATTTTTGAATGAAATAAGGTCTGCTATAGTCTGAAATTTACAAATGTCTGCTAATCATAAGGTTCATAAAGACTTATATTCCATTTCTTAATATTATTGCATATTATTGCTATAACAAAGGTGTTATTAAAATGTAATTCTTCATTTTACTTATCCCATCCAGATTGTGTTTCACAGTTTAGTATTTTTGATGAAGGACGCGATGAACATTCTCTTGGCTATTACATAAAAAATGAAATTGTGTCTGTTGTCTCACACGTTGGACCATGGGATACCTCGGCTGCGGGTACTATCACGCTCAAGGTAACACCGCAACCTGTCAGCGACAGTATAGGTAATGAGCCTACATTTAATATTGGAGATGGCAACAACTTGAATATATTTGCTGCTAACAGAGCTGATATTAATGGCTGGCATCCTGGCAGCACTACTGACCGTAATACTTTTAAGTGGTATGGAATACGTAAGTACAACCAATGCTTGTCTTTAGTATATTTAAAAAAAATCATGTGAATTTCAACCTTATAAGTTATAGACTATTCTTATAATTGACATACTCCCGTCGTTGATAGGGTAAATCCACAGAATCGGACGGGGAACGGAACTCAGAACGAGGGCAAGTAGGGTATTATATATCATACTTGGCCTCGTTCTGAGTTCTGATTCCCCATCCGATTCTGAATTTACCCCATCAACTGTGATAGTATTCCATTTATAAGAATGGTCTATATCATTTTTGTTTTAAAATCAGACAAGTGGGTTTGTTTTTTTTGATTAAAGTATAAAAGACAAATTAAAACTCAGATTTATAGAATACATTTTTGTTTTAATACCTCTATTTTTTTCAAAATTTTGAGAAAGGCTTTTACGACGGGAATTAATAAAATAATAAATATTTTATGTACTGCGAAAGGTTCTACATAACGGGTGTCCCAATAAAAATGCATCACTTTTATTTTTGATCATATCTCAGAAACTAAAAGACAAAGAAATACAAAACGGTAGCATCAGTTCTGGTCTCGTATGCTATTGTGTATTGTTATAGCTTTATATCCTTGTACCCATGTTCAGTTCGTCTATCTTCCAACTTTAGATATATATTGTATATTAGATAGATGGTTGCAGCAGGAATGCTCCTGATCAATGGGTTGTCTCGTATTCTGTTTATGTGTTTGTGTGTTGTACCGGAACCTTCTGCCACGGGTACTTGGTTATTAAAACTCTCGGTTTATCTGAGAGGCCGGGTAGCTCAGTGGTTAGAGCGCTGGCATAGCAAGCCAGAGGTCTGGGGTTCGAGTCCCTGTCCGGCCAGGATTGTTTTCAAATAAAATGAAATCCTGGCCTGTTTGTGATTTGTCTGATTGTTATTAATGTTCTAGTGTACGATGCGTATTTCTCCTTTCCCTTATTTAAAAGACAAAGCTTAAAACTGTTTCACAATAATAATTATAGTTTAGTCTTTCATCGGTAAAACTTTGAATGAAATCCGTCGATCCATTCTTGAGAAAACGAGAATTTTGTAAGAGGACTCGATTCTACTCCATTCCAATGGAGTTTACTACAGTAAACTCATACAGAGTGTCCTAGAATGATTGATACCCGGTGTAATGAAATACAGCGTCCGTGTGACTGAAATGTCCTAGCTACTATTAAATTGTGTAGAACGTACTTGTACATGTGCGATCAATAAATCATCGATTGCGATTTATCCCGTGCAGTTCTATTAGACCCGGATGCCTGGTTATGGGGGACACTCACTCTCATTACACCGGCTATCTGATTTTTTGTGTGTGGAGGGGTGAGGGTGTGTGTGTGTGGAGCAGTGGTTATTGTTTTGGTCAAATCTTGTCAATTTTCAAATTAAACATAGATTTCTGAAGAATTTTGGATTTTTCAAAGTGCATGTTTCTGTGGAAACAGATTTTTCCAAACAGGATATAGGCCTATTTTGTGAATTGTAAATTTGTAATCAGAGAAATTGTCGAACTTAAACATTCAATTAAAACTGACTACACTAAAGTTAAAACGTGAAATACAATTTAGGATTTATTTATTGACTGTGATGGTAATTTGATATAAAGGGTGTACTTAGAAAAAGAAATGACGGTTTTGGTAACGGTTGAACAGCTTTCCAATTATCAGTACAAATAATGTAAGATGTTACATGTACGTGCCTAAGGGAAACCCGGGAGGGAACCCCACCTACAAACTTTACATTTGACATTGCTATTATTACAACCGGAAGTTAGTTAAATGGATATTATCATGGGTAACAATTTGATAGTAGGACCAGTATTAAATGTCGACGGAAACCTTAACGCAGGGAAGTATGTTATACTCTTTCTCAGAGTTGTTTTTCCTTTCAGATCGTGCCGTGTACGCCACTCTTAAGGCTGGGGTAGACCTTCAATTGGCATAAATGGTTTTTGTACTCTAACTCTCAAACTAATTGTATAAACTATACTAAAGTATACATTTTTAGAAGCGGATTTTTACCCTGAACATGATGATGATAATAGTTTGTGACCAAAAATGACAATTTTGGCAAAAAATGCCCAAAACCGTGTTTTTTGCCCCAAAATTTCTGGAAAGCCTAACTAAAATTTGCATTTGTGAAATGTTGAACTTTTTTGCTTTTTGGAATCTAGAAAC